>PITB01031809.1:0-15512 GCA_004024585.1 Paradoxurus hermaphroditus
GAGTCTCGAGACACGGGTGACTTCCTGTTGCTTGGAGGGCTTCCAGAAACAGGCATTTAACGGTGACATCGGTCACGCTCCTACGGGATGAATGAGCGAAGTGTGTCCCGGCTTCTACGGCCCGTTTCTCTTCTCTCGTGACTCCCCTGCGACACAGGTCTGGGGGATTAGCCTCCGGGCACATGTCTGTCAAGAGAGCAAATCCTCTAAGTCCCACGGGCACACGCTGACCCACGGACGGTCTTTCAGAGACAAATTCTAGCAGTGAGCTTTCCGTTCATGTAGACAAGAGACGCGACAGAGGCCCCTGGGGACCGAGGCCCGGGCCCCACGGGCCACCTGAAGGCCGGCGGCAGGCGGGGTTCTGCGGAAGCCGAAGCCGAGACGGCATTTGGGGTAGGAGACGCGGAATGGGAAGGAGCAGACTCCGGACCTCAGGCCGTGAAGGATGGCGACTCCTGCGGGACGGAGACCCGGCGACGCGCAGGGCGTCCCGCGGGGTCCAGCGGAGGGAGCCCCGGAAGAACCCCCTCCGGGCGGGGAAGGAGCCGCACGGAAGGACCGAGGGGACAGTGCCTGGAGCTCAAGCAGGCCCGGCAAGGACTCCTGTTCCGACTAAGGAGACTGGAGAAAGTCCCACGTCGCGAGACCTTGGGACGGGCGCTCCGGAGGTCTCGGCCCCAGGCCCGGCCCTGCTCCAGACCCAGCCGACAGAGGAGGAGAGCCAGAGCCGACAGGATCACGCTCCACCGTGCTCAGAACAGAATCTAAGACTCGTGGGAAGTACAAAAATACCCAGCCGTCCACGAGGTAACGTTCGCCCGTCTGGCCTCCGATCCAAGGGCATCGGGCCGGCAACAAGCAGGAAAACATGGACAAGCTGAAAACGGGGCCCAAATCAAAGCAGAGTGGAGACGGATGTTGGCCTTAGTGGAGGCAATAAAAACTACCGGGAATTCTGAAGGCGATGGAAGCACAGCGGATCGGGGTAGTGGCGCCACTAAAGCAGCGTGAGTGCGGAATTTGCTGTAGGAAAGAATAAAGATTTGAAACTACTACTTTAGCTTCCACCTTCAAAAAGTACAAAAAGAAGAGCAGAGTAAGGGGCGCCCGGGGGGCTCAGTCGGTTCAGCGTCCGACTTCAGCTCAGGTCACGATCTCACGGTTCCTGAGTTCGAGCCCCGAGTCAGGCTCTGTGCTGACAGCTCAGAGCCTGGAGCCTGCTTCACATTCTGTGTCTCCCTCTCTCTCTGCCCCTCCCCTGCTCACGCTTTGTCTCTCTTTCTCTTTCTCTCAAAATAAATAAACATTAAAAAAAAAAAAAAAACGAAGAGCAGAGTAAACCCAGGTTAAGCAGAAGAAAATAATTTAGTAAAGACCAAAGCACAAAGCAAGGAGATAGAAAACGAAAACAGCAGAGAAAATCAATGAAACCGAAAACTGGGTCTTTGAGAAGATGCACAGACTCAAACGTTTAGGCGGCTGCCCAGGGACGCGGCGGGGAGGGGGACGAACGCCGTTCACCCCCATCGGGAACAAAGCTCGGCATCACTACACATTCTGCAGCCACTGAAAAGATAACGTAACGAAGGGTCGGACTCCACGCTTGATATCTGACTTCCGAGAACCTCTAAGCCACACGTGCCCCTCCTCCTCCCGCCCCACGTCTGGGCAGCTGGTGGGCGAGCCCCGGTCAGCCCGGCCTGTGCATGGGAGCCTTCAGACCAGTCCACTTCCTGCTTCCTCCAGAAGGTCGCCCTGTGTGAGGAGGTGACAGGTAACAAGGGACTATTGCAGACAACTGTATGTCGATAAACCCAGCAACGCAGATTACGTTCTGTGACGGGCACCAACAAGCCTGCGTCGGGCTCTGTGCTGACAGCTCGGAGCCTGGAGCCTGCTTCGAATTCTGTGTCTGCCTCTCTCTCTGCCCTTCCCCTGCTCACACTCTGTCTCTCAAAATAAACAAACAAACAAACGTTAAAAAGAATTTTAAAGTTCTCTTGGGGCGCCTGGTGTCTCAGTCAGTTAGGCATCCATCTCTTGATTTCACCTCAGGTCGTGATCCCAAGATCGTGGGATCGAGCTCTGAGTAGGGCTCTGCACTGACAGAGTGGAGCCTGCCTGGGATTCTCTCTCTCCCTCTCTCTCTGCCCTTCCCTGCTCTCTCTCTCTGTCAAAATAAATAAATAAACACTGAAAAAAAGAATCTCCCAAGAAGAAATCAGGTGCAAGAATAGCTATTTGGTTATTAAAGTTAAATTTGTAGTTAAACACTGTCCCAGGCCCACACTGGCCCACGGGGGAGTTCTACAAGGAAGAAGTGATGCCAAATATACATAAACTTCCAGAAAATCGAAGAAATGGGAATATGTTCCCCTTCATTCTGTAAGACCAGCATCACCCCGAAACCAAAACCAGGCAAAGAAAGCCACAACCAATATCCCTCAGAACTCTGATGAAAGAATTCTTCTCAAAATGTTACGAATCCAACCGAAAACTCTATTAGAAAGCCAATATGTCATGATCAATAAGGGGGTGTCCAGGAATACAAGGTTGGTTTAACATCCAAAACTATCAATGTTACACCTGAAACAAATAGGATGCTGTATGTCGGTTACATCTCAATTAAAAAAATAATTAAATGTGACAAAGAAGGAGACTTTCTAGTGCTGTGAGCCACAACTCACAAACGAGATATAAAAATCTGAATACACGCCAAAACATAGCAACGGTTTTTAGAACCCAGAAACCGTAGGGCGTGCAAAGACAAAGTTGTGACGCCCGCTAATAATAGGACACCTTAACCTGCCGTTTGCAGTACAAGCAACTACAGCTCCAAAAGACCTCCGCGATGCAACAAACGCGATAGATCTTATTGAGATATATGTATCACACCACAATAATCGAAAACAATCCTTTCAAGTACACATTGAATAGTCACAAAAATTGGTCTTATATTAGGACACAAAAATAGTATCACTGAGTTTCATAAAAAAAAAAGAACCATTATAAACAATATTTTCTGATCAAAATGCAATTAACATAGAAATTAACAACAAAAATGCAACAAGGCCTTCTACCTGGAGAGTTTAAGAACTTTGGTTCAACAACTCTTGGATGAAATGGCACATACAAATGAAACTTAACAGAATCTCTAAAACACGATAATAAAAATGCTGCATATCAGAATCTATATAACACATTTAGAAGAATGATCAGAGGAAGCTACACAGCCTTAAACACATGCCAATAATGTGGAAAGAAAATAAAGGAATTAAATTCTCATCTCAAAAACTAAATAAACTAAAAGGAAAACCAAATGAATCAATAGATATAATAGCAGAAATGGCTAGAATAGAGAAATAAGACATATAATTAACAAAATAAAATCTTGATTTATTAAGGTAATACCAAAATAAACAAACCGCTAAATAAATTAATCAAAAAAGAGAAGATAAAAACATACGAAATAAGAAATGAGAAGGGAGAAATAACCATTGAATCAAATGAATATTTTTTTAATATAAGACTACTGTTAATGAAATGTAAGTAACATCTAGATAGCATGGGCAATTTCCTGAGACACGACAGCTTAACATAACTGACCCCGCTAGAGAGGGAGCTGAAGCAGAACAGTTTCTATACAACAAAATAAACTCATCAAGAAACTATCCCACCCAAAACCACCTGGCCCTATTGTTTCCAAAGAAGAAATCTACCAGATCTTCAACTTGCTTCAGGGCACAGAATATGGAGGACTTTCGAGTGCCTTTTATGAAGCAAGTCAGATGATGAGACGTCATCCTGAAAAGACAACATCGAAAAAGGAAAGTTAACAAACAATTATGACTTAAAAATAATCAGTGTAATCGCGGTGAGTATCATATTAGCAGAGAACCTTAACACCGCATTAATATAATCATACACCCTGGCCACGTGGGATTTATTCCAAAGTGAACACATTGATACAGAAGTTCATATGGAAAAATTTTTAAGCGCAAGAATAGCCAGGAAATCGCTAAAATGAAAAAGCTTTGAGGGAGGATCAGACCTCCCGGATGTCAGAACAGACTACGCAGCCTCCGTAATTGTGGTACCGGTACCGGAACAGACAGACCGATTTACGGAACGGAAGGGCCCAAACCAGCCCTGAGTATACGTGAAAGCGCAGGATACGGTGAGGATGACCCCGCATCGCTGGGCCAGAGGTAAACAGTCCGATACCTGGCGCCAGACACCTGGGGAGACGTTTAGAAAAGGGGAAACTCGGATCTATGCCTCGTACTTCACACAAGAATAAACCCCAAACGAATCAGGTATCTGAAAATAAAACCAACAAAAAAAACTCCAAAGTAGTTCGCTATAATAACAATATAAGAAAAAAATCATATGGTCATAACAGAAAAAAAATGAAAAAATTTAACATCCATGTCGATCATAACTCAGCAATTCTAGAATAATCTCATATTCTCTGCCTCTCCGACACCAGCTGCGTGTCCAACACTAACTGAATGCTGACGCGAATTAGCCGGAGTTAGCTCAGGCCCCACGGGCTAAGGGCTCAGTCCTCCCCAACTACCCCTACTTTGGACATCAGTGGAAACTCTGAAGTCGCCATAACCCCCCTCCTCAGTTTTAATAATTCGCTAGAACAACTCACAGACCTCAAGAAAACTCTGGATTTGCATTCACGGGTTTATGACAAGGATGCAATTCAGGAGCATTCGCTGCAAGTGAAGAGGCCAGGTAAGTGTGGGGCCGGGGGTGGGACGGCACAGGCTCCACATCTTCTCCAGGCGCACCCTGATGTGTTCACCAGCCCGGAGACGCCCTGAATCCCGTCCTTCAGCGGGTTTTATGGATGTCCCATTACATGGGGCATGAGCGACCAAATGATTGGCCATCGACGATGGAATTCAGTCTCTGGTCCCTCTCCCCTCCCCAGAGGTGGGGGGGAGGTGCTGCAAGTTCCAACCTGATAGGCAAGGCTTGGCCTTTCCGGCTGCCAGTCCCATCCTACGGCCATCCGGGGGCCCACCGAGAGTCACCTCGTTAGCATAAAGCCAGATGTGGTAGAAAGGGGTTTGAATAATGAAGATGACCGTCTCACACCTGTCACCCAGGGAATTTCAAGAGTTTTAGGGGCTCCGTGGGGTGCCTGGGTGGCTCAGTCGTTGAGCGTCCGACTCTTGATTTTGGCTCAGGTCATGGTCTCACTTTTCGTGAGATCGAGCCCTGTGACAGGCTGACAGCCTGGAGCCTGCTTGGGATTCTCTCTCTCTCTCTCTCTCTCTCTCTCTCTCTCTCAGCCCCTGCCTCGCTCGCTCGAACACTCTAAATAAATAAATAAATAAATGAACTTAACAAAAAGAGTTTTAGGAGCTCCATGCCAGGAAGCAAGGATGAAAACCAAATATATTTTTCCCGTTATACCACAGAGTGCCACGTTATACCACAGAGTACCACGTTATACCACAAAATGGAGCAAAAATAACAGGCATCTACAAAACCTTCCGCCAATATCACATTTAATCTTGAAACCCTGAAATTTTTCCTTCAAGACTAGAAACAAGACAGAAGTGTCTGTTCTCATCACGGGTATTTACATTGTACTGGAGGTTCTAACCCATGCAATTAGGCAAGAAAAAGAAATTTTAAAACCCAGATAAGAAAGGAAGAAGCAAAACTGTCTTTATTCGTGGATAGTTTCATCATCGTGTAAAAACTCTGATGGAAATAGCTACTGGAACTAATCAGTGAGTTTATGTTGAAGGCTACGAGGTCAATATACAAAAATCTATTGCATTCCGAATATTAGCAACAAACCATTAAACAATTTTTTAATTTAAATGTTATTTACAATAGCATCAGAGATATAAATGTAAATGCTTTGTGGAAAAATCGTACAGAAGATATGAGACAGCTTTACCATAGCGACTTTAAATATTGCTGATGGGAATTCAGCAGACCAAAATGAACGGAAGTGTCTGCTGTCCGCGCACAGGGAGGCTCCGGATTGTCGGGATGTCAGCTCTCCCCGGATTGCTCTATAAATTTTATGCAGTCACAGTTCACACCCCAGGGGGTTTCTAAGACAGAGTGGTTCTAGTGATCAAATGGAAAAATGAGGGTTCTAGAATAAAATCAAAAGAGTTTTTGAAAAGTAAGTTGAAGTGTTAACGCTGCCTGCTTCGAGAATTATTACGAAGTCAGGATTAATCAAAACAGCATTATATTGGCATATAGACGAGTGGAACGATGGAACAGAATAAAGAAAGAGTCCAGAAAGAGACCCACACATATATGGACAACTCCGTTTTGACAAAGCCACAAAGGTTATGCGGTGGAGAAAGGATGGCTTTTTTTCACAAAATAGTGCCGGCACCATTGGAGATCCGTATGCACGAAGATGGAAAGACAGAGGGAAGGAAGAAAGGAAGGAAGGGAAAGAGGGAGGGAGGGAGGAAGGAGGAAGGAGAGGGAA
Source organism: Paradoxurus hermaphroditus (assembly GCA_004024585.1). Taxonomy (NCBI): domain Eukaryota; kingdom Metazoa; phylum Chordata; class Mammalia; order Carnivora; family Viverridae; genus Paradoxurus; species Paradoxurus hermaphroditus. The sequence continues at coordinate 6,488 of PITB01031809.1, forward strand.
AAAGAAATGCGTCGGTATCCATGCCTGAAACTATATGCAGAAGTCAACCCTACATAGGTCACAGACCTGTATGTAGAAACCACCAGAAACTATACCACTTGTAGAAGAAAACAGGAGAAAAAAAAATCATTGTAAAGCACTTGTCTGGCAAAAGATAAATAATATATATATAGAACTCTCAAACTCAACAACAAGAAAACAAACAAGTCAATAAAAATCAGTATCTGCGCAGACTCTTTACCAAAGGAGGTGTTCAGCCGGCAAACAGCACACGAAAAGCTTCTCGGCGTCACGGCGCATCGCGGAAATGCAAACAGAAACCGCAGGGAGATTCCACGCGCACCGTCAGGGGGACGCCGAGCGTTGGCAAGGATGCGGAGGGGGCGGCTCTCGTACCCGGTCCCTGGGAACGTACGCTGGTGCCAACACTTTGGGAAAAGAGTTTGGCAGTTGTTTAAAAAAGTTAAACATATGACCCAGTCATTCCGATCCTGGGTTTCAAAACCCAAGAGGCGAGGAAACCTACGCGCATACAAAGTCATGCGGCTTTTCCAGAAGAGACCAAAACTGGAAACCGCCCAAACACCCAGACAAATGCATAAACAAATAGAAAGACGCGACAACCTGTAAATGCGTGTGAAAATTGCTCTGTGAAAGAAGCCAGACGAAAAAGAATTCGATCCGATTTATGTAAAATCCTAGAAACCACAAAGTAGCATGCAATCAGAGACGGAAGGACGGGGATGGCTGGCGGGGGGGGGGGGGTGGCGGGTGGAGGACGGGCGGATGGCAGCAGATGACAAAGGTGCGGGCGTGGACGTGCTTACGACCTTGGTTGTGGCGATGGCTTCCACTCGTCAAATATGTTTTGAAACCTATCAAACGGGATACTTTTGCATGTCAGTTACACTCAGCGAAGACCTGGGTTTGCTGCCCGCCTCCGAGCCTGTGGCATTTTCAGTAAAGACAGCCTCACCTCCCTGGTCCATTCGTCTGGGTGTTTGTATCTGTTGGGTGCCCGTTGGGGGCTCGGCCCCGGGCATCTGGCAGTGAGCGAGACGGAGGTCCCGCTCGGTGAATCTACGTCCCCGTTGCCATGTCACAGACGCGTGCGCTGACCACTAGGGATCTGTCAACCAGTAGCATCTCCGTTCTGTTGGAGGAATAGGGACACGTCAAGCTGAAGTTCATCGGTGATGGACAAACACCAGCAGTTTCGGGCGCTGGCCCCGCTCCCAGCTCATGCCCGGCGGGAGAATCCAGTGGTATTTTTTTTTTTTTTTAGTGTTTATTTATTTCTGAGAGAGAGCAAAGCGTGAGTGGGGGAGGGCAGACGGAGAGGGAGACAGAATCCGAAGCAGGCTCTAGGCTCCGAGCCGTCAGCCCAGAGCCCGACGCGGGGCTCGAACCCACGCTGAACCTCGAGATCATGACCTGAACCGAAGTCGGACACTCACCCGACTGAGCCCCCCAGGTGCCCCGAATCCAGTCCTGGTGTAAATGAGATCGGGGTTGGGGACACCAGCAAGGCTGTTCTTTTGTGGGCTCCTCCTTGGGAGTTTTTGTCCCATCACAAAACAGTCTTACCGTCGCCCATTCCTTATCCATTCATTCCATCCCGTCGCCCCGAAGTTCGGATGACTCGGTCAGGGCTGGAATCAGTGGTCCATTTTCTGTGGTTGTAGTGGTGGCTCTGTTCTCTCTGCAGAGCCCGAAATACCTAGAAAATACATCATTTTATATTTATCACAAAATAGATCATGTGACAAGTGCAAAAAAGCCCACGATTTGTAGCATTTAATATTTCTTGTGTAGGACGGAACTGTAAGTTTTCTTGGAAGTGAAGGAACAACCAAGCTAATATTAAAAAGTCAAGAGGAACAGAAAGAGGGATTTAAAATCTCCCAAGACCCAAGCGGGTGAAGGAAACACGAGATCACTGGCCTGTTCTTTACCCACCTCTTTCTCTCTGACCTGTGACAGCCCCCCCAGCCCGCCCCCACCAGGAAGCCCTCCTGTCCGTGGCCCTAGCACTTTCTGGGCAGGGCTCCGCGGCCTCTCCTGGCCGTCCCTGCTCCTGCCGCTGCCCCTCGGGGCTCTTCCCTCTCTGGCCCCACTAACAGCGGGCTCCTGGGGCTCCCTTGTTCAAAATCCCCACCTGCTGGGGGGGGCGGGGCCCACATACTGCGTCCAGCCCCCTGCCCCTCCACCCTCGGTGCCCCCACTCTGAGCTGGGCCGACTCTCAGCCCCACGGCCCGACGGCTCCTCAGACATCATCCTTTGTCCCCGTGGGCTTTCTGCCTGGACAGCCCGCCCTCGGACGGGACCACTGCTCGACCACCGTTCCCCCCTGACGCCCTCCCAGGGCCCCACAGGCGCAGGGCCACCTCCTCCCGGCCCCCTGCCGCTCTCCCCACCCGGCCGTGCAGTCCCCTCGTCTTTCTCCAGGTGTGTCAGCACCCGGGCCCCGGGGATACATGTGTACCTGTCCTGTCTGTCCGTGTTTGTTGCCCTCAGGAGGATCGGCCCAGAGGGGCAAATGAGACCCTCGGGGCAGGCGATGGTGGCGACAAAAGGTGGCAGGCGTATCTATCTGTCTGCTCCACGGGCAGCCTGATAAGGGCTTCGGACAGCGATTCCCGATGCGCTCTCAGCAGGGAGAGTCTCCTCGTTTCCAGGTTGGCACGTAACGTTAGGATATGTGACCAGGGTGACCTACGGTGTCATACAACACATGTAGGGCACGTCGGGGGCAAGAACCCGTCGCTGTCCGAGGCGGGGGAGGTGCGGGGAGAGCGAGCTCGGCGCGTGTGACACGCACTGAGTGACCCGCGGGGTCGGCGGCCTTGGAGCCGCCCTCTGACTCCGTTCTCTCCGGAACCCACGATCCCTCTTCCACGGGCAGGAGTCTCAGACACAGGACTGTGCGCCGTCAGATCCCAGATGACCCCGGGCTCTGGAGGGCGTCACCACACCTCCCGTGAGGGCCCCTGAGCTGACCCGGGGCTGAGGCTGACAGCACCAGCGGGTGACCGGCAGGTGGACGGGACAGGGAGGCGCTGTGGCCGCGGACAGCCCAGAGCGGGAGAGCGTGACTTTTTCTAGAACTATCACAACAGGTGGGGCTGAGATTTCATTCCCCTCAGAATTATTCGGGTAAATCCTTCTATGTGGCCTTTCTTTCAACAAGGATCTGCATTCGATTATACTAAAAGCCCACGAGAAGCGGCTTGTACAAAGTAAGGGTTCTCTTTTCTTACCTTCCGAGACACCCGGAGGTAGGAGCCGCCGAGAAGAGGGCCCTGGGTGCTCGGTCCTCTTGTTCAGCCTCGCCGGGTGTGCCCTGGTCACACGCGGTCACGCGGCGCTGCCCCACGTGGGCGCCGACGCCGGGCAGGAACGAGGCGTGGGAAGGGCGAGGGTCAAGCCTGGCCCCGCAGGCCCCTGCCCCTCCGTAAGCAGCTTTCCCCCCGCCCCCCCCCACGACTCCTACTTCCGCTTCTGTTGCCCCCTGGCCACCCCTAACTGCAAGGGACGCGGGAAGCCGATGTCGGGTTTTTAGTTGTCTACACCTCGCTGGCAGGGCCGTCCGTGCCAGCCACACCCGAGAGTCCCTGCCTCGGGGGAGGACAAGAGGCCGTCCACACGCGGGCCACCGTCGAGGCCGCTGGGCACAGCCCGCTCCCGCGAGCCACATGCACCCGGCGGCCCCGCCCGCAGACGAAGCGCCCCGGCGGCACTGGGACCCGGCGCGGTGTCTCCACCCGCAGAAAAGGCTCAGGGCGGAGGGCGCCGTGTCGCCCCAGGTCCCCGCCACGGACGCTACTTCCATCAGGTGTTATTCTCCAGAGCTCATCCAAGGAACAGAGCTCCCTGCCTCTGTCGCCCCTGCCGCGGACCCGGTGCCGGCCAGCTCCTGCCCCGCCACTCGTCCCGGCGAGGGCGGGGAGACACTCCGTGCGAGGCCGCGTCACGCATGGTGCCACAACCAGGCGAGGAGACCAGGCTTCCCGGGAACCCACCCCCTTCCCGTCCCGCCGGGCCCACCTGCGTGCCCTCGGCACAGGAAGCGAGGCCGGGTCTGGGATCGAGGCCTGACACGGTCCTTTGGCCTCGAACTGTCGGCCACTTTTATCGTTTTGGCTGCAGCTTGAAAGTTGCTTGACTTTGCTTCTTAAAAAGAAAAAGAAAAGGTTGTTTCCACATTGTGGTTTCTCTCTGCATTCGGGGCCTTATGTTGCTAACTGACCATCCAAAACTTTTCCTTTTCCTTGTTCTTTTTTTAGATAGAAACCTGCTATCACCGCTTGTTGTCTGGAGCTGACTCGGGAAGTTTCGTTGTGCTCTGATGACTTTCATTGCCCAGTTGGGCCTCGCAGTCTAGAAATCACAATGGCAGTGATTCGCCGGAAGTGAAGCCGTTGGCTGACTCGCCCAGAACTTTTTTTTTTTTTTTTAACATTTATTTATTATTGAGAGACAGAGAAAGAGCATGAACAGGGGAGGGACAGAAACGGGGAGACACAGAATCTGAAGCAGGATCCAGGCTCTCAGTGGTCACCACAGAGACTGACGCGGGGCTCGAACCCACAAACCGTGAGATCATGACCTGAGCTGAAGTCAGACGCTCAACCGACTGAGCCCCCCAGTGCCCTTCGCCCAGGGCTTTTATGCGCCCACCAACATAACTACAGCTTGTCGAAGGCTCTGGCTAACTGTGAGGCACACTTTCTGCTAATGAGTTAATTCCATTCTCAAAATAACTGAAAGAGATGAGAATTATCATCTTCAATTTATAGGAGGAATCTTGGGGTCCAAGAATTTCTTTCATTTTATTTATTTTTTATTTTTTTAAATGCATATTTATTTTTGAGAGAGACACAGAGAGAGACAGAGCACAAGCGGGGGTGGGGGCAAAGAGAGAGGGGGACACAGAATCTGAAGCAGGCTCCAGGCTCCGAGCTGTCAGCCCAGAGCCGGACGCGGGGCTCGAACCCACAAACCGTGAGATCATGACCTGAGCCGAAGTCGGACGCTTCACTGACCGAGCCCCCCGGGCGCCCCATGAATTTAGATAACCAGCTCAAGATGACACAGTCCTGCGAGAGACAGGACATGGTGCAAATCGCAGTCCGTTGGGTGGAGGCCTGGAGTGTTCCAGCCGCGTGGAGTCTTCCAAGGCGGTACTGGCGCCAAAAGGTGTCCTTAACACTGCTACCTTCTTCAGCAGGAAGGGGGACCTTCTTCGTTCTAGCCCACCAGTTTTTAGCTAAACATTGGCCATAAAATTCAGCCTTTGGGGAACCCTTTTATGCACAGGCACCGCATTTAATGCTTCCGCGTATGACACCCGAGCCCCGTCTGCCTCGGGGCTAAGCAGCAGAGCCCCCGGCGCAGCTGAAGACACTGGGAGGGAGACCTGGGATTTCTCCAAAACCTCAGCCGCATGGGGTCCAAGTACCTTTCTCAAGTCCCCTCCTTCCGCTACCTTGTCACTCGAGACTGGTTGCAAGCGACAGAAACCCCCCCCCAGGCTGGTGCTGGGAAGACACACACAGGGGCGGGATGGCGTGGCCTCGGGGACGACGGATCCCGGACTCAGCCCTGTCTCTCTTCTCTGTTCTCAACGCTTGTTTCGCTTCTTTTCTCCCCTTATCACAGCTTGGGGTGTGAGGCTGGGGGGGGTCTCTTCACCCCGTTCCTGTTCTAATACATTCCCAGGAAAGGCTTGCGCTCGGCCTAGACCCAAGCGGGGCCGGAACAGCGCCCCAAAGAGAAGGTGGTGAGGACACAGCTGACCACGGAGGCAGGCTCCTAATGAAAATGAAGCAGGCAGGGGGTGGGGGGGGGGGGGGGGGGACTGTGACAAATAGCAGAGCCCACGCTGCGCAGAAAGAAAAGATTGTCCTGTTGGAATGTAGGCTGAGTGTAGCCAGAGATCCCAGTTTTCTTGAGAAAAGCAAGAAATCCAGATTTTTTATGTTAAATGTCTTGATTCTTTTGAAAGCTGTCAGCTAATTAAAAATAGATTTAAAACATCGCGTGGGCGGAACAAAGCCCTTCTGTGAACCAGATGGGACCTCCCGGCCATCAGCAGTTTGCAGCCTCTGGTGGAGGTGGACTGTCTCATAACCGGCCGTCCAGCCAGGGGCGCTGAGGGGCGGCGGCCAAGCCCAGGCTCTCCCCCATCCGCTGTGACTTTTCCAGCAGGAGCCCCCGGAGCCTCCGGCAGTCAGAGTGGGGGGCCCCCTGGAGGCCCGACCCAGAACTCCTCCTCCTGGTCACCGCGCCCCGAACTCCGGAACTCGGCCAAGACCTGGGCCCATCGAGGCGGGGACCCAGGAGGAAGGGCGGAGTCTGAGCTTGGAGAAGCGGGGAGGCCCGGAGGCAAGCTGCCTGCGGACCGCGTCACAGGGAGCTCCCGGGAGTGTGTCCGTTTAACTCGGAGTCTAGGCCGCCAGGAAACAAGGGTGGAGGGTGGGTTCTGTCCCGAGGCTGCCTGCAGAGAGCTGTGGACCAGCAGCGCGGTCTGGGACGGCAAGGCCTCAGGACACGGGGCCTCTGGGGGCTGGTGGGAGTTTGCAGGCCTTCTCAGGACGCGGCGTCTCCCGCTCACTCTGCGTCTCCACATTGTCCGCCGGTCATGACCCTCACGACCTCCCTCCACCGTGACCTCTCCCCTATCGGTGTCCTTCAGCTCGAGCACCGCAAACGGCCCTTGTCTCTCCCCTTTTAGTTCCACGCTAAGAGACAGGGCACGCGCTGTGTGCCTGGGGCCCTGTCCTAGCAGATGGGGACGCCGTGGTGAAAATGCAGACACACAGGCGAGGCTCAGACACACTTAGGTGTGATCCAAGTGTGGGGCTCAAGCTGCACGGCGAGAAAAGGGCTCTCTGAGCAGGCCAAGCCCAAGAGCCATCTGACCGATGAGGACCTGCCAGACAGAGAGGGGACGGGCACTCCAGGTGGCCTGAGCAGCGGCAGCAGCCGTGCCCCCAATGGGCATGGGGAACGGGCAGGGGGGCTGGGGCCGGGCCGTGGCACAAGCTCCACCTTGAACCCAAGCATCACCGCAGGCCGGTCTGCGTGGCCAGCAGGCCCTTCCGCTCGCGCCCAGGGATGCGTGTCCTTCCTGCCGCTTCCCCCTTCTGGCTGCCACCCAGCCCTTCCAAAGCACCTCCCTGCTGCCATCTAAAGATGAACATGGCGTCCGTGCCCCAAGGGTGCCCCCTGGGAAACAGAAGCTGGGACTGTGGCCCATGTTCGCTCTGTTCCAAAAGCTGCACGCTGTTTCCACGAAATGCCCTCTGCACCTTCTAAGGCCCCACCTGCAGAATGAGAGCGCGGTGTCGGCACACTTCTGGGGCTCGGATCGGAAGGAAGTCCTGTCTGTCACCCTCCAAGTTCTTGTGGAGGGTGCCCTCTGATGCCCCCCGGGTGCTGGGGTTTGCCCCAGCTGGCTCTCCACGATACCCCATTTCCCCCGGGGTCGCTGGGAACCAGAAGGGGGAGAGGGGAGGCAAGCCCTGCCCCTGGAGGGCAGGACTCAGGAATCTCTCTCACCCGTCCTTCTCACACCTCACCAGCCAGAGCACAGTCACACAGCGCCACCAGGACCCTCTACTTCTGTCACCTAAAAACCAAGTTCCTGTTTACTGCACAAAAATAGAACTAACCATGTCTGGATCACTTTTATCTTCATTTTCCCCGTGACCATGAAAACAGTACATGCTCAGTGCTAAGAATCCAGAAATAGGTAAAGACCATAAAAACCTTAGGAATTCCAGAGCTAAGTTTAAGACTTACGGGGTAGGGCGCCTGGGCGGTTCAGTCGGTTAAGCGTCCAACTTCGGCTCAGGTCATGATCTCACAGTCTGTGAGTTCTGTGAGTTCATGGGTTCGAGCCCCACGTCAGGCTCTGTGCTGCCTGGAGTCTGCTTGGGATTCTGTGTCTCCCTCTCTCTCTGCCCCTCCCCCACTTGCACTCTGTCTCTCAAAAATAAACAAACATTAAAAAATTAAAAAAAAAGATTTATGGGATCATATCATACACGCAATTTTGTACCCTTAGTTCTTGCATGACAATATAATCCTGGTGACTTCCCCACATCAATAGAGACCTATGTTACCATCATAGTTGTTCATGACATGTTTAGGCGATGACCATGAGGAACTTGGAGATGGCTGTAATTTGTATTTGACTACTAATGAGGGCAAACATTTTTTCACATTTATTGGCCATTTTTATTTTTGTGTGTGAATTGCCAGTTCATATCCTTTGGCTATATTTTAATGGACTGTTCACTTTTTTCCTACTGATTTGAAAAGAAAATCCATGTTACATACTAAGGATTCTATATTAGCACTTCCATAGTACTTGTATGCACTAAGTCCTTGTAACGTATGCTCATTGAATCCTAGGATAGTTCTCCAAGGCAAGTATTGCTGTAATCCCCGATTTATCCTTCCCAGGGCACAGAAAGGACAAGCATGTGCCCAACGCTGTGACGTGGTAGAGTTCAGGGAGGCAGAACGGGGATTTAGGCTCAGCATTTTGGTTCAGGTTCTCGCTCCTAACCACGAGACATTTTAATTAATGTGTTGCCAGGTTTTTCCAATGTGTCATTGGTCTTTTAATCATAAGGTTTTTTTGTTTGTTTTAATTGGTTTTTAACGTATCCGGTCAAATTCATTAATCTTTTCCATTATGGAGTTTGGAGTCGCTTGGGCGGCACCAGCTGGAAAGGGGAGGGTGAAGAGTTTCACAGGTAGTCTTCCAAACTTTCCAAGAACTTTCAGGAGTAAGTGAAGAAAATGTCAGAAAGGGGCAGAGTGTTACGGGGCACCCAGCCTAGGCCGTGAGGGTGAAGCCCAGGGCACCCGGTTCCCCTCCTTGGTACCGCTTCCGCTCCCCCATCGGGGCAGCACAACCCGGGCCACCCCTGGCCGCCGTGCAGATGCCGGGGACAGTCACGGGTGAGTACTCCGTGCGCTCTACAGCAAGCCTGGCCTCTTGGCTCCTTT
>PITB01031810.1:0-15488 GCA_004024585.1 Paradoxurus hermaphroditus
CACAGAATTGTCCCAGCTCTGGCCTTTCTTAAGGGTGTGACTGGGCAATTCTCACTCTTCCCTAAGTTAGAGTAGATGGTTAGCTAGGTTTTACCAGGATACTTAGAGGTCAGCAAGGAGGAAATCATGGCCAGCTCTTGGGAAAGTCAGAGGCCTATCCTGCCAGCACTCCACAAGAAGTTATATCAGATCAGACAGGCCCATGATGACTAAGTAAAGAAAAATGGTACAGAGTCCTGCTCCCAAGAAATCCTCTCTCCAAGTTGTGAACATTCCACCCTCTAGTCAACAACTGTCAATAAAAGACCATAGGGTGCATAGCTGACCCTTGAGCTTGTCTCCTCTTATATCTCAAGACTGTACACTCACTTTTATAAAGACTTCACTTGTACCACTCAACCACTATGTTTGGTCCATCCTTGAATTCTTTTCTTGCAATAAGACTAAGACTCCCCCTTCCCAACCCCTGGGACATCCTGGGGATGGGTTGGATAGAGGAAGTAAAAGAACATCACTTGATAGAAAATAGGCAAAAGATGGTAAGGTCAGGCTTTGGTCAACAACCCTGGAAACAAGTAACTTTCTGTTGTGAGACTAAGTTATAAGTGTCTACCTCTTTGTTTTTCTCACCATTCTAAATCCAGCACCTTAGACCACTCGGCCACGCAACCACCCCGTTTTTTCTCACCATTCTAATTGTGTCATTTGCATTGTTTGCAAATATTTCTTATAGAAAATTAAACTTGTCTTTACTAAACAAAAACTTGGAAAAGCATTTCCTAAAAGGAGGTACCCAAAAAAGATAAAATATATCACAAGACATCGTACTTGATTAGTCATAAATAAAATGAAAATTAAAACATTTCCAGGTACCAGTAAACATCCACCAGAAACACTAAAACAACAACAACAAAAGTAGAAATCCCACCTATCAAGGAAGATGTGAGTTAACATGAACTTCTTGGCCCTGCTAGTGGGAGTGCAAATGGCTGTAACTAGGAAACTTCTTGGCCATTGTCTACCCAGCAATTTCACTCTCAGGCTTACAACCATTGGCATTGCATGCATAAGTTTTCTAATTGCCAAGGAAAATGATGCTCATAGCAGAATTATTTGCAATAGAAAACAAACCCAGGAAAACCAATGAATATCCATTAACAACTAAATGGATAAATGAATTAAGGTGAGGTATAAAATGAAAATGAAAGAACTATAATATGACATAACTATGTAGATGAATTTCAAAAACATCATATAAAGCAAAAAATAACAATTTTAAAAAGGCCAGACGTAAAAGAGTAAATTTAAATGCAGTACTAACCCCTTCTCTTAAAGTTCCGAAATAGGCAAAATTAATCTATTTTGACAGAAGCCAGGATAGTAATTGCCTTCAAAGAGAGAGGAAGAATGGCTGAAGGATCTGGAAAGGTGGCAGGGCTAATAATTTTCTATTTCTTTAATTGGGTAGTGGTTACATTGGTATATATACAGTGGTATATTCAAATGTGAAAATCCAAGCTATACAATTATGAGTTGTGCACTGAAATGTATGTCATACTTCAATAAAATACTTAAAATAAATTACTTAAAATAAAGCCTTGCCATTAAACTCTTAACCTGGGCAAAAATTAAAGAATCTTTAGACAAATCTGTGTTCAAATCTTACCTCTCATACTAACTATATAAAATTTGACAGGATCCTTAACTTTTTGATTCTTCACTTAACATATGAAATGAGGATAGTGTTCTTTTCTTGCAAGTGGCTATGGGAATCAATAAGATAATTAAATCCTTTTGGTGCTCAGTAAATGCAATTTACATTCATTTTAAGAAGCTAGGATCCAGAGAGGTTAATTGAGTCATCCAAGAATTACAAATACCTATTGGAAAAATCAGAATGAGATGTCCCGAAAATTCCATTCTACTACTCTTAACATGTTAAGGGTAATTCTCAATCCTTACTCTACATCAAAATCAAGTAGAATTCAAGCCCAAAAGTCCCAGCTTCCCAGTTGATGCTAATGTGCAGTGAGGATTGAAAAGGACTGCTTTCTAATAAACATGTTCTATATTGTCACTGTCAATGAAATTATTATGAAAATCAAATAAATAAGCATTTCCTAATTTACAATCAAAGAATAATATCCTTATTTCTATTATGCTAACAAGTTTGTTTTTATGCTTAAAGTGCATGCATTAAGAATGTATTTCACGGGGTGCCTGGGTGGCTCAGTTGGTTAAACACCAGGCTTCGGATCAGGTCATGTTTTCAGGGTTCATGAATTTGAGACTCGCCTCAGATGAGTTTGTGCCCTGAATCAAGTGAGCTCAAGCTCCGTTTTGGGTGAACACAAGTCCCGCTTCAGATCAAGTCCAGCCCCTTTTCAGGTTGAGCCCTCGCTTCAATCTCTCTCTCCCTCTCTGCCTCTCATGGGATTCTCTTTGTCTCCCTCTCTCTCTGTCCCTCACTCACTTGTGCCCTCTCTCTCTCTCTCAAAAAATAAAATTTATTTCATAATCACATATATAACCATTGTAAGATTTTTCTTTTCCTAAAACATATTCATAGACCAATGTGTTTCTTATAATTGACTGCATTAAATCAAGTACCTATGGTATTAAAATAAACACACAAATATTAAGTCAAAAAATAGTTTTATAAATTTTTATATTTAAAAAAATTTTAAATATATCTCTAAGAATCAAAAACTTTTCCTTTACCCCCCCTCCTAGAAAAAGAGATCAGATTTGTGGTTACCAGAGTGGGTGTGTGGTGTGGGGAGTAAGAATTGGGGGCAGGTGGTCAAAAGTACAAACTTCCGGTGTAAGACAGACAAGTACTAGGGATGTTATGTACGATGTGCAGACTACAGCTAACACTGCTGCAGGATATGCAGTAAAGTTGTGAAAGAGTAAATCCTAAGAGTTCTCACCACAAGGAGAATTTTTTTTTGTATCTGTATGAGATTATGGATGTTAACTAAACTCACTGTAATCATTTCACAATATATAGAAGTCAGCCCATAATGCTGTAGACCCTAAACTTATATAGTGATGTCAAGTATTTCTCCACAAAACTGGAAAAAATTAATAATAACCTGAGCTTCAATTTGCCCTATAACAAAATGGTGATAGAGATATCCCATGCTTAATCCTCTAACTTCTAATTGGTTATCCAAAGAGCAACAATGATCACTTTAACTTGCAGATGTGTTCACGTCCCTTTGCGGTTACATCCCTCTGCTGTTCTCTAGTGTTTCAGAACAAAGATGAAAGCCATGCTTTCCTGAGCCCCAGCCATGGGCCTTCTTTCAGATTCTTTAATCCTCAGAGTCTTAAACATGCACAGCCTCCACTTGGACTACATCTCATCCTCCCACTCTCTCATTTATTCCCTCTTCACCCTTTAGGTCCAAGTACAAAAAGTACATTTAAGTAGATTTAGGGTATCCGCTTTCCTCATTATTAAGCCTCTTTATCAGAACAGGGCAGCACATAGTAATATCAAACATAATTCTTGAATTAAAATAATTTTTTAAATTAAAACAGCCACAATAGGAAGAATTAATTAAGCCATCAAATATAGCACATGGCAGCTGCTCAAAAATAATAGTTATCATTATTTCATCACATGTCAAAAATTATATTTATTGAAGACTTGACTTCATGCTTTCTTTGGCCTTTGCTCCTTTTTCCTTCCTTAATTCATGAGAAAAATAAATACTAAGTGCTTACTTCCTTCTGTTCACTGACTCTTTCTGTCAATACAGAACAAAAGGAATGAGACACTAAATTAGAAATATTGGATGATGTATATAACCAATCTGCTCCTGTGCTGGCCTGTGTTACACTCAGTCACAATGCATCCTTTCCTTTCCCCTGCGGTGGCCTTAACCCCCAGCAGGAAAGATTTGACTAATGTCCAAGCAAGAATGTTCCTGTAGTGAGCTTTTCCTGAAGTGCATCGGGTGCCTAAGGAAACCACACATTTTGCTTTGTGACAGATTAGGAGGTCCCACGGGGCCAGAGATTCTGCTCTTGATAAGTCAATCATCTGGGATCAGCCACTTAAGTGGTACTTGGCTGCTCCCAGGAAGGCCTGAAATACTCCCCAACCAAGTGTCTCAGATACAGCTCAGGAGTTCTCACTTCTCTCTGATAGGCGGTCCTGTGAGGACAAAGTAACATTTTTCTCCTGTGAATAGCAGGTAAGGAGAGGAAGAAAAGAGGGGAAGAATAACTAGGAGACAGAGAAGTGGGGGAAACTGGAGTAGAAATTTGAAAGTACTCTTTCCTTCCTCTCTAGGCTTTGCAGAATAGTGGGAGGGAGATGGAAATGGAGTAAAAGGAAAAAATATCCTGTAGAAACTCTCTAGAAGTTTAAAATAAACATGACTATTCAAACTTTCCCCTGAAACTCAGAAAATTTCCATCCCCTCATTAAGGTTGAGATGGAGATATACCAAGGAGAGCAAATGCTAAGGGCCAATAATACCTTGAGGAGGGTGTAAAATTTACGGGGACATAAAAAATTCACTAATCATGATTTTAATAATTTTAGTGCAGTATTTTAATATCTAAATTATTTTTTAATCTATGATGAATAAAATATAATTTTTTAATTTTTTATGTTTATATTTTGAGAGAAAGAGAGAGAGAAAGACAGAGTGCAAGCAGGCAAGGGGCAGAGAGAGACTGAGATACAGAATCCAAAGCAGGCTCTAGGCTCTGAGCTGTCAGCACAGAGCCCAATGCGGGGCCAGAACTCACCAACCGTGAGATGATGACCTGAGCCAAAGTCAGATGCTTAACTGACTGAGCCACCCAGGTGCCCCATAAAATATCATAATTTTAAATAAAGACCAGAGCCATGACAAGCCGTATTAGAGCAAAAGGCAAAAGGAAAAATATGCACAAATAGATCTTATGGGAGCAAGCTCATCAATAATATTTTCAATATGTATTTCTTTGTTTATCTCATTTGAGAAAACTGTCATGTTGGAAGCTTTCTCCTGACTAAGCAAGGATCTAAATAATTTATAATTGATTTTAGATGAAATATAATTATTAAAAATTTTGATTTTGGTATAAATAAAATACTTAAGTTGAAAATAATGGTGTGATATTTAATACAATTACTTTTCAATTTCTCAAATATTTTAATGTTCAAGAAAATATTAAGTATTAAAAATACACAGAAATATGCACAAGGAGTGCATAGTTTTCATTTTGCCGCAGACTCCACTGTGGTTTAGGAGAGCCCCGGTCCTTATTCAGAATTTCGATATTCTGTTCATCATAGACTGTTGGATTAATTTTGATTTCTTTAAATACTGCATGAAATATTATTCATCTGATTGGTGAGTCTTTATAGCACCTCTCTTATATTTCATGCTCAAGACAAATGTCTTCTTTACCTCACCCTACTTTCAGCTGAGATGCTCATAGTATGTGCTAAGCATTGATATGGTAGGAAGAGCCACAGCTTTGAGTCAGAAAGACTTGCCTTTTACTTGTATTTAATGAATTAATTTAATCTCACTGACTATTTACTTATCTGTAAAATGAAGATGATAGGAAAGAGCTACCTCTAAAGTAGCTATAAAGACTACATGATGAAGAATAATTAAAACAAGTATTAAAATGGCTGACAGAGAGTAGCTTTGGCTCAGTGAAATGTATCATTGCAGGAACCTGCTGAAGGCGAATGCCACCTCATGAAGTCCACCATGGTATCCACTGATAACTCCACTCCCCCAATTTTCTTCTTGACTGGAGTTCCAGGGCTAGAAGATTTTCACGTGTGGTTTTCCATCCCTTTTTGCTGCCTCTGTGTGGTTGCCCTCTTGGGGAACAGCACTATCCTGTATGTGGTGATCACAGACTCCAGCCTGCACGAGCCCATGTACTATTTCCTCTCCATGCTCTCTGCCACTGACATGGGCATCACTATTTCTTCTCTTCCCACAACGCTGGGTGTCCTCTGGTTCAATGCCAGGATCATCAGTCTGGATGCCTGCATTGTGCAGATGTTCTTTTTGCATGGATTCACCCTCATGGAATCCTCTGTACTTTTGGCCATGGCTTTTGACCGCTTTGTTGCCATCTGCAAACCCCTAAGGTATGCTGTGGTTCTAACCAACTCTAGAATCATCAAAGCTGGTGTGTTGATTTTTGTACGAATGCTGGTCAACCTGATGCCCTTGCTCCTGCTCCTTAAGCAGTTATCCTTCTGTGGTCCTAATGTGCTTTCCCATTCCTATTGCTACCACCCTGATGTGATTAAGTGTTCTTGCTCAACTATCAAGATTAATAGTATCTGTGGCTTAGTTGCTCTTATTCTGACTTCAGGTATAGATATTCCCTGCATTTTTCTCTCCTATGTGCTCATTATCAAGTCCATCCTCAGCATCGCTTCCCCAGAGGAGAGACAAAAGGCTTTTGGCACCTGTATCTCTCACATTGGTGCTGTCGCTATTTTCTACATCCCTTGGGTCACATCGCTTTGGTCATAATGCTCCTCCCTATGTCCATACACTCTCCATTTCCTATTTCCCCCAGTGCTGAACCCCATAATATATAGTGCGAAAACCAAACAAATCCGTAAAGCTTTCCTCAAGCTGTATCCAAAATAGATTAGCCAGTCTCACCATCCAGTGACCTGGATAGAGATAGTCTTTCTTCCTTCCTACCTTCCTTCCTAACTGCAGCATTTAATTGAATAACATTAGGCTTTTCTTAGTGGTGGTAATACAAGGTCACATAAGAACCATCCCTGACCTCTCAAACAGTTTATACAGTCTAGTGGCTGCACATAAATCTAAATAAAATAACAATAATGAATGAGAAGTAGTATGATAGAACTATATCCAAGAGGCTACATGGACACTGAAGAAAATATCTAAATCATAGTGGAGACTCAAAGAATCCTTAGAAGAGGTGACTACTTGGACTAAGAAGAAGGCGAAACAAATAAAGATGGAACAGCTGTCCAGGCCCAGGGCGTGGCACTGTGAAGGCAGTGAAATACGACAGCACCTGAGACACCAAGAAATTGTATGTGGTTAGTATAGCTAGAGTAATGGGGTGGGGGTGATGAGGGAAGAAGGAAGAAGGTTCTAACTGACATAAAATAATATTTTTGTTAGGTAAAGTTCAAGTGTGGAACTCGAAAAAATGAAAAAGAGAGAATGAGTAACTGAACTAGGAATCTTTCTTGGATTCTCTCCTAAAAACCACCTATTGTGCTCTGAGGAGAAACATTCCTACCTTAGTCTTCTGATTGAAGGCAATCTTTAAGAAACATTGTAGTCTTGGGGTGTCTAGATGGCTAGGTCATTTAAGCATCTGACTTCGGCTCCAGTCATCATCTCACGGTTCAGGAGTTCGAGCCCCACATCGGACTTTGTACTGACAGCTCAAAACCTGGAGCCTGCTTCAGATTCTGTGTCTCCATCTCTCTCTGCCTCTCCCAAGCTCGCACTTTGTCTCTCTCTCTATCTCTCTCTCAAAAATAAATAAACATTAAAAAAAATTTTAAGGATATCTTATAGTCTTCTGTTGCCCTGGCATTGTAGGTTTGGACTACCTCATAATGATCTTCACTCCCTTAATATCATCTAATAAGATTTCCTCCATTTTTCCTGGTTGATATGTAGGAGTTACTTTTGGTATTATGATCTACTATTTCTAAACTTGTAATGGATTCTAAGACTTCCAGTATGAGCCAGATCCTTAAGTCTTCAAAGAAAGATAACAAAGATCATAAGATATCAAGAGCTCCAAGAAGATGGACTTGAAGCAACACTTAGTGACTTCTCTCTCCTAACAATATTGCTTTCAAATGCTCTCTCTCCTTTCCCCTCACAACATCCTCTGATATAAGATATATAAAGGGATGGTCAAAATCGGGAGGAGAGTATGAAATATTTCACTAAAGGAAAGATCATTTGGGCCTTATTTTATATCTTTTAGAAAATTTTACATCTTAAAGTGATGTGTGGCTCATTAAGTTTAAGAGGATCCTGGCATTTCTGAGCATACTGTAAATAGTATTGATTTTTTCCTTTGTAAAATTTCCCCAAAAGCAGCAATGAAATTGAACTAACAATGGAAGATAGAGAAATGATAAATTAGAGGAATTGTAATATTAATTATGTACACGCAAGTATGTTCTGATTACCCATTAGCGGGTTGCATAAAGCTTTCCCCACTTTCATCCTCCACGAAAGAAATCTCACCATTTTACATGTTTATTTTCTGTCATAACACCTTTGTATATCTCCTTTCCTTGCCATTTCTTCTCTAATAAATCAAACATGTAGAGATAACAGCTAATAAAACTGGGCTTAGAAAGAAGTTTCTGGTCTAAAATACACATATTAGGAAATAAAATGAAGGCTGAAAATGTTATATAAATATCCATCTCCAGAATTTAGAAAACAGAAAAGCAAAACTAAGCAGAATAATGAAAGAATAGATACGAATGCAAAATTTCATTTTAAAAGCTATAATACAGAACATTAACCAGCCATAAAAAAAATGAGATCTTGCCATCAGCAAAGACATGGATGGACCCAGAGAGTATAATGCTAAATGAAACAAGTCAATCAGAGAAAGATAAATACAATATGATTTCACTCCTATGTGGAATCTTAGAAACAAAATAAATGAACAAAGTAAAAGAAATACACAATAAAACAGAACAAACTTGTGGTAACCAGAGGGGAGGGGTATGGAGGCATGTTTGAAACAGGTGATGGGGATCAAGAGTTTATTTATAGTGATGAGCACTGAGTAATGTATAGAATTGGTGGATCATTATATTGTACATCCAAAAGTTATATTAACACTGTATGTTAATTATACATACGTACATACATACATACATACATAAGGGTATCCAGTAGGTTAAGCATCTGACTTCGGCTCAGATCACAATCTCATGGTTTATGAGTTTGAGTCCCATGTTGGGCTCTGTGCTGACAGTTCAGAACCTGGAGCCTGGGTTGGATTCTGTGTCCCCCTTTCTCTCTGCCTGCCCCACCCTCGCTTGTGCTCTGTCTCTCTCTGTCTCTCAAAAATAGATAAATGTTAAAAAAAATTTAGGGGTGCCTGGGTGGCTCAGTCGGTTAAGTGGCCGACTTCAGCTCAGGTCATGATCTTACGGTCTGTGAGTTCGAGCCCTGCGTCAGACTCTGTGCTGACGGCTCAGAACCTAGAGCCTGCTTCAGATTCTGTGTCTGCCTCTCTCTCTGCCCTTCCCCTGCTCACGCTCTGTCTCTCAAAAATAAATAAATGTTAAAAAACTATTTAAAAAATTTTAATAAAAACAAATAAATAAGTTATCATTCAATAAATAAGATAAAAAGACAAAGTAAATTCAAAGCTAATAAATTTAACTGGCAAGAGTGACCAAGCATAGCTAAGGAAAAGCATAGTAACCAATGTCAGGAAGGAAGACATGACATCATTACTGATCCTATACTTTTAAAGAAGTAAAAGAAAATAACTTTTAAAACTTGGACGCCATTTTTTAAATTTAGATGAAATGTAAAATGTCTAGAAAGCACAACATAGAACAGTAATAAAAGAAAAAGAAAAGCTCAATAGTCACATTAAATACACTATATTCATATTTACAAACCAATAAAAAAATACAAGTAGAAAGAAAAAAGGAAGGAAGGGAAGGAGGGAAGGAACAAGAGAAAGAAAAAACCCCAGAGAACAATTGGCTTCAGTGTCTAACCTATAGGCTCCAACTTTACACAAACTCTTTAAGAATAAGAAAAGAAGAAACACTTTCTAATGACTTATAAAACCAACTTTATTCAACATTGCAAAGGATCCAGCCAATGCAACAGGCAAATGAAAATAATGCATGCGCATGCGAGCGCGCTCACACACACACACACACACACACACACACACACACACACAGAATAAACAGAAAAAAAGAAACATAAATAGTTCTATTTATAGAAAGCCTGACAGGTTATGCAGAATATAAAAAGAATCAACAAACTTTTAATAAGTAGATGTAGCAAGATTTATGTTATACTTTCACCATATCAAAAGTGCTTTTCATATTTTCCACTAAAAAACACTTAGAAGAGTACATTTAAAAGGTTATTGTTTAAAGCACATAAAAACCAGGGTGCCTGGGTGCCTCAGTCCGTTAAGCATCCGACTTCGGCTCAGGTCATGATGTCATTGCTCCTGGGTTTGAGCCCTGTGTCAGGCTTTGTGCTGACAGCTCAGAGCCTGGAGCCTGCTTCAGAGTCTGTGTATCCTTCTCTCTCTGCCCCTCCTCTACTCACACTCTGTCTCTGTCTCTCTCTCAAAAATAAACATTAAAAAAAATTTTTTAATGAATTAGAATTGCCTGGCCTAAAAAGGAACCTGCTTCCATGATGCAACTGTCCACATTGACAACAACACATGCACATGAGAACTCGTTCATCCACAGTGACCCAACCACTAGCTAAACAAGGCCCAATTTATATATGAGGAGCTGACCCATTTCTTGGGGAAAAGCTAGTGAGTGGCTGGGCAGAGGTTTGGGAGTAAATATATTATCCTCCCAAATGTGTCAACGTGACAACGTAGGGATAGGGGCCTGGAAACTGGGGGCATATGTTCTCTCTTCATCGTCACTATAATTGTTATTCCAATGAACACTGGTTTGCTTTACTGTTTTCCCAGCATACTGATAATCCTTAAACCATAACATGCATCTCTCTTCCAGGGGGCTTAGAACACTGTCTAAACTCTCCATTTATATGGATAATTAAATGCTTTGCATTTAACCCCTGTGGATTACTAGTCGCTTGAGTTAGTAGGTAAAATCCTTCTGAGATTATACAGCATTGTCCTGTATTTACAGACAGAGACAGAGGATTTCAGTTTTCCTCTGGATACAGCCCCAGGGAGATGCACATTTTACCAATGGCCCACAGCTCAAACCCACTTAGTTTAAAGTCCATGGTATAAAGTCCATGGCTCCACAACTGTACCTCATTCTCTTTCTGAGGGTGAAGACAAAGAAGGCTCCCCTTTCTACACTGAGCTGGTAAGAAGGTAGAAAAAGGTATCCATTGTGTTGAATTTGTGCTTTGATTGTTTTCAATTCACAAATATTCATATGAACTTCCAGAAAAGTCAGGTAATATTAGGATTCACCTTGTCTTAAGGGATGCATGTACCATACAGATATCTGATCCCTACTAGCTGATAGATAAATATTATAATAGTTTTTCTCAGATTGAATGGGAACCTTGAGAACTGGAGTTTAAAAAGGAACCACAGAAAGCCAGCCTAAAAGGAATGGTAACATACATGCTTATTATGGGGTACTCTCAGATAATAAACTTTACTTAGTACTTTTTAAAACTTGATTGAAAAGTATTAACATTACAATAACTACCATTGATATTATTTGATTTGATTTAAGTCTTCCTAGAATTGATTTTAAGAATTTAACAATTAAATGTTCTGGTTTCAAAATTATTTTTAACATTTTAATTGAACAAGATTTTATAACATTTATAACATTTCTGTATATTGATTCAACTGCTTCCTCTATTCCCTGTAACGTCTATCGAAATCCTCTATCATGTCCTCAAATCAGCATCCATCACTCTATATACTTTGAACAGCAGTAAATTTCCCCCTAATCATTCATAAGGAAAAAAGTAGGCACTGGTTAGAAGAAAAGGAAATTCTGACATACTCTATGAGACAGATGAATGAAGGACAAATACTGTACAATTCCACTTATATGAGATATTAAGAGTAGTGAGAACTCTAAATAGATAACTGCGTTTAATGGGTACACAATTCAGTTTTACAAGAAGAAAAAAGTTATGGAGATGGATGGTGATGATGCTTGCACATTATAATTGTATTTAATACCACTGAAATGTACACTTAAAATGCTAATAATGGTAAATTTTACATTAGGTGTATTTGACCACATTTTTAAAAAAGGAAAAAAATCCCAAATAGGCCTCATAAGTCCCTCACATGACCCTCCACCAATCTACTCATTTGCCACTTATTCTAGCAGGTCAGTGGAAATGATGATCCTTATATTTTCAAAGGCTAATTACAATCACGCTCTATATTCAATCACCTACTACTCTCTCAGTGGGTTTTTTATACCAATCAATATCTGTTGTTCTATATTTTCAATCTCTCACTATCTTCTATATCTTTAGCCTCAGTTTATAAATATACATATTTCTCTAAGTCTGTCTAATCTTATAGAAATCCTCCATCCACCCATGGTCTTCTTTAGTGATGGCTTATTTCTTGCCTTGCCTTCACTGATGAGTTCTCAGAATAATTTACCTGTGCCTCTACTACTCATATTTCCATTCATTCCTCAAGCCACTGTAGCAGCTTCTCAGCTTTCATCCCTAGACTCAACTGTTTTTTGTAGGGTCACTACGCTCTTTGGGTACATTTGAAATTTTTAATCCTTAGAAGATCTGATCACTTAAGCAATTCGACATTGTTGTTCATGTAACACCCAGTCATAACACCATCTCTCTTGGTTTTAATGGTGCCTGTAAAGCTGTCCAGCCTTTCTTTAGTGTATATAGGCCTTTCCAGTGACTTCTACGGAGTGGTCTTCATTGGTATTCCTTTGTAAATCTACTCTCCGAGGTTGTTTACCTACACTATTGGATTGAAATGTCATTTATATAATGATAACTTTCAAATGGATATTATCAGAAAAAATCTGGAGACTTTTGCCTGGAAATTGATACCCATGTGAGCACTGAAGAGCTGTAGATATCTTTAGGTGGGTTTCTCTTAGTCATTTAATATACAACCTATTCAAACTGGAATGCATTTAATTTTATTATCTATTATATATTAATTATTCATCTGTAGAATCTATGAACTAATGAAGCTTAATATTCTGTCAGTATAGCAAACAATTATCATCATAAATGTATAAAGTTATTTAGACATATTTTCCTTGAATTTACCAGTATATATACTTAAAATAGAGTTTGATTTAGAGTTTTCTCAATGACAGAGTATTTATCTATGACCTAGATAGCTCTCCTTAAGCAGAAGAAAATTTATCTAGAAATTTTTGTGTGACAATGTAATTTATTATTCCTGTAGGATGTGAGCATTGTGAGGACAGTATGCTACAAACCAAGAAAATATGCAGACCTTAAATAACTTGACATCTAAATTTCCAACCTTCTTTTTGACTGGAATTCCTGGTCTAGAGTCTGTCCATGCTTGGATTTCTATCCCCTTCTGCTGTCTCTATGCCATTGCCTTCTCTGGGAACAGCATGATCCTGTTTGTCGTCATTACCCAGCAGAGTCTCCATGAACCCATGTACTATTTCCTCTCTATGCTTTCAGCTGCTGACTTGGGCTTGACCATTTCTACAATGTCAACAACATTAGGTATCCTCTGGTTTGATGCAATGGAAATCAATCTAGACACCTGCATTATCCAGATGTTTTTTCTTCATGGATTTACATTCATAGAATCTGGGGTGCTGGTGGCTATGGCCTTTGACCGCTATGTGGCCATATGTGATCCTCTGAGGTACACTACTATTCTCACTAATTCTAGAATAATTCAGATGGGCTTGTTAATGATTATACGCACTGTAGTATTAATAGTACCACTACTTTTGCTCCTTAAGCCCCTCTATTTCTGTAGAGAAAATGTCCTTTCCCACTCCTACTGCTACCACCCAGATGTAATTAAATTGGCATGTTCAGATACTTGGGCCAACAGCATCTGTGGATTAATTGATCTCACCTTGACCACAGGAGTAGATACACCATGCATTGCCCTTTCTTATATCTTGATCATTCGCTCTGTGCTTAGTATTGCCTCCCCTGAAGAACGCTATAAGGTCTTCAGCACCTGTGTGTCCCACATTGGAGCAGTCGCTATTTTCTACATCCCCATGATGAGTCTATCCTTGGTGCATCGCTATGGTCCATCAGAACCCAAAGTGGTCCATTCGATGATGGCTAATATATATCTGCTTTTGCCTCCAGTGCTCAACCCCATCATCTATAGTGTAAAAACAAAACAGATTCGCAAAACTATACTCAATCTTCTCCTTACAAAACAAACAGAGCTGTTTGTTTGAGAAAAACCTGAAAAAAAGGGATTTTCACTGTAGAAAAGTAGCCCTGGTAAGTTACTGCCTATCAGATTATTTTTTGTCATTTTATTGTCAACAAATATTCAGAGAGCATTTTTGTGCTTTCAGTCATATGTTACATCCCAAGAATTTTATAGTCCAAAAAGGAAACATGAAAACATTGATAATGAAATAAATACTCAGAGTAATTAACATTTAGAGACTACTTTATACTATGTGTTCTACTAACCGCTTTTGAGACATATTCCACTTATTCCTCAAAGAGCTCAGTGAAATATATTATAATCTTAAGTACACTTTAGAGATGAATAAACTGAGGTCTGAAGACATTTAGGCCATCAAAGGCCAGACATCTGACATGGATCAGGGTTGAGATTTGAATCCAGGCTTTCTGCATCGTACATGCCATGCTCTTCGCTAGTGTATTAACACTCTGCCAAAAGCATCTAGGAAAAATAGATAGACTCAGTAAGAAATGAGTCTTCATGTTTATATATCACACCTTAAAAGAAAGTTGTGTTGTCTTTCTTAGAATATACTTTAGTTTGCTTTCTTCATTCATAGTTAATAGTTCAAAAAATTGGGATAGATATGTCATGCCATGTAAGCCATAGATCAGTATTTAGTATTGGACAGTCCATAGCACAGCTTCAAGGATTAGGGGCATTTACTAATTCATCACAGGAAATGGAAACTTTGGACAACTAGAAAAAGTTTCAGGCAGAGCTTCTTAACCTTTTAAAGCATAATGGTCCCATTGGAGCCTAATGAAATCTCTGAACACTTCTCCACAGAAAAATCACATATAAACACATTCAGATTTTCCATAAAATTTCAGAGGCTTCACAAATGCCACGAAGGCCCTACTTTGGTTATCTTAACCAACCAAAGAACTGAGATAAGTAATTCATGATGTTCAGCCTATAAATAGCTATACATAGCCATACCTAAAATATTTTGTTCCTAAAAAAGAACTTATGGTAACCATATCAACTTAAGAGGCAGGCAGAAGCTTAAAATTCAGTTGTATAAAACAGTAGAAAAATGAATAGGAAAGTGGAATCACATCAATTTTATTGCAGTTGGAAAAGTCATCAGTAGGAGGGATGTTTCCCGCAAACACTAGGATACAGTTGTATTATTAAGCTGTATCATTTAGACTTGTATTTAGAACGTGTCACTTTCTCTGAACTATACTGCCTGTATGGAGTCACAGACAACATCAGATAACTTTTCTTCTGGAGAATACGAGCCTTTATTAACAATACCTATTTAGCCAAAAAAAAAAAAAAAAAAAAAGCCAGCACACATAGGCTCACAGGCAGCCATGCTG
>PITB01031811.1:0-15558 GCA_004024585.1 Paradoxurus hermaphroditus
CCCCCCTCCCCCTTCTCTGAAGCGTGTTTACTGTGTCCGAGATTAAGGAACATCACCACCTCCTCTTAGCTGTGCATGGAAGGGTTTTGAAATTTTATTAATACCGGATTCTTTTTAAGGAGTAAACGTCCTGGAAGCCAGCTTTAATACTTCTAGGTAGAAAGTCACCCGATTTGAAGACATCCTTTTCTGTACGCGTCTGCTGAAAGTGGGGTCGGGCTGAGGATGTTCTGTCCTGCTTTTACACAGGCAGTACCGTCTTCAGTGGGGGAGGAATGGAACGTACAAAATAAAGTTTAAAAATCACCCTGTGACTTAGAGTGTACAGGGCAGTATAAACACCAGCAAATGCTTTGGTTCCAGAGTGATTGGCTTAGCATAAATACATGTCCTCGTTGCCAAAGCTTATTACAGAGAAGAGGCAGATGAGGGCCGATCAGTCTTACTCTGAAGTCTGGTCTCATCGTAGCACCGAAAAGAAATTTCTCTGAGTAAGATGTGCCTGCGCGGGAGCGCGAGGACCCTGAGCATGTGACGTGGGGAGTCTGACAAGCGCTCGTTTCTACGAAACCAACCCCCCGTTCCAGACCTGGGCCATTTCCGTCACCCCAGAGAGCCCGCCTGCCCCCCTAGAGCCTCGCCCCCACAGACGGCCGCTGTGACAGGCACCCTGGAAAGTTCTCTGTGAATCTTGGATGCTAATTGTTACAACTCTTTTTCAATCCGTAGGAGGTGAGCGCATTCAGATGGCGGATAACAGGTAAGCCGAGACAGACTTGGCCGGGATTTTGGTTTCAGGTGACGAGCGCGAGCCGAGCCACCGGTCCGAGAAGGCCGTCAGCAGCTCTCGCTGGCGGCCCCTTCCCCGAGTGTTTGGGCCCGTGAAAACTGGCCTCACGCGTGGGAAGTGGGCGTTTTGCTCTCTCGGCCTTCGCACCTCCCACGTGAAGTCCCGTGATCAACTGGCTGCCGTCCTCCCGCCGTACGGCCTCCGGTGGCCAAGCGGAGGGTTCTGTCACGTGGCTCGTTGTGAAGGTCTTGTGCGGTGTTGGCCGCAGCTTAGCGTGGACGAGGGAGCTGTGGCCGGGTGCCTGTGAGGACCGCCGTCCCCCCTGTTTCGGGGGAGGTTTGATTGATTGCGGAGACTTCCTGTGGCGTACGAGCCACGAGGGCAGCGGGTCCTGAACGGTCGGTAAGGCGACTCTTCTTCGGCCCCTTCAGCGGCCAGCCGAGCTGTAAGCAGGCATGCTGCTTGGCCGGTGGGTTTAGTTTGAGGGCGGGGAGCAGGTTTTGTGGGGAAAGAAGCTGTAGAAGTGAAAACGTAGAAGCTTTGGCCAGGGTCGGGAAACAGAACTCCAGGGTGTGGCGTGCAGAGGGCGGGGGTGTTCAGTGGAAGGATTTTTTTTAATAAGAGGAAAGCATCTCGTGGAGAGTAGCCGTGCAGCCGCAGTTGTGTCCCGGCCCGGTCCTTGCAGAGACCCCTCTTCATACGTTAAGAGAAAAACACCCTGCACTGTTTGCCTCTGGAACTTTCTCGGTAGTAATCCTCGTTACCTGTGCCGCCTTAGTTTTTCAGATGGTGTTCCTTCAGACACCTCGGAGGCTGCTAAAAATGCGAGTAACACAGGTCAGTGCCCCAGCCGTGGAGAAGGGGACCGTCGGAGAGCCGTATGCAGAGCAGAGCCTCTTCCGCTCTTGAACCTTTTATCGCGATAATACGGGCAGAACAAGGGTACTGTGCTTCAGAGATGCGGGGGAGCTAGAGTAATTAAAGTGGAAATTGGTACTTCATTTACTTTACTTTATTTTTCTAAGTTTGTTTATTTTGAGAGAGAGAGCAGGGGAGGGACAGAGAACCCCAAGCAGGCTCTGAGCTGTCAGCGCAGAGCCCGATGCGGGGCTGGAACTCACGAACCGAGAGATCGTGACCTGAGCCGAAGCCAAGAGTCGGACGCTTAGCTGGCTGAGCCACCCAGGAGCCCTGAAAATCAGTACTTCGTTTAAAATCTTCTTCCGATCGGAACTCCAGGCTTCCCAGAAGTGAGGTGACCCGCACATGCTTCTCGGTGCCTGCTGCCACTCAGTGCTGGCGCTGGTCAACCAGGGACCGGTCTTTCCACCTGCGTCCTTTCTTCTTTCCCCTGATTATTCTGGAGCAGACCCCAGACTCCATCACTTCATTTAGTCCGTAAAGTAATAGATGTGTTTTCTCCTCCATTTAAAAATTTCTGTATCTGTACTTTTTTCCCCTTGAACTCTCTTAAAGCAACTTTTCTCCTGGAACAGTTTTCTGTAAATTCCCTGAAGAGCTGGCTGAACGGTCTCACCACTGTGGCGTTACCACAACCGAGCAATGCAAGGTCAGCGGGCACGATCGGCTGACCGTCCGGTCCTGTTCCCTTGTCCCTGGGCTTCTCAGCAGCTCTGTGTCCGCGGCCGCCCGCACCCGAGTTCAAGACTGGCCAGGGGTCCCGTCTCGAATTTACTTCTGTCTCCCCCATTCCAGAGCCGCCCTGGGCGGGTCAGGCAGTTTCCTCCCCGTGAGATTCAGACTGCCACATGGGGGACGCGGGGCGGGGAGGTGCCCTTGGGCCACGACCGGGGTCAGTGCTGAGATCAAGGACTCGGTTACGGCAGTGCCTGGCGGCTTTCCCCGTCGTGAGGGTCCTGTTAGGGAGGGACCCGTCGCTTCTCCTGCGGGTGCCGTGTTCTCCACGAGTCGTGGTCATGATCCTTGTGAAATCAGGAATGACATCGGTGGTTACAGAAAGGTGTTTCTCTAAGTCCTGTTGTGCATTACACCTGTCCAAGACGGTTGGGACACCCAGGGGCTCAGTCGGGGACGCGTCCGACTTTGGCTCAGATCATGATCTCCCAGTTCATGAGTTTGGGCCCCGTAGAGCCTGGAGCCTGCTTCCGAGCCCCTCTCTCCCTCCCTCCCTCTCTCTCTCCCTCTCTCTCTCTCTCCCTCTCTCTCTCTCTCTCTCTCTCTCTCTCTGCCCTTCCCTTGCTTGTATTCTTTCTCTCAAAAATAAATAAATATAAAGATGAAAAAAAGCAAACAGAACATAGATGCTAGGTGTCATTGTTTCTGGCCTTTCAGTGGCCAGAGCTAGAGCAGGTGTGTGTGTGTGTATGCATGTAGCGTTTACGCCTTGTACACGTGTACAGTGTTACATGCACACAGTCATGTAGGTTAAGTACACGTACAGTGTCTCATGGGGGCAGGTGTTTAGAATTTAGATGCTAAAAGCCAGTTGCCTCCTTGGTGTCTTGCTTGCCCACAGCACTCGCTCATGAAGAGGGGAGCCTGGCCGGCCCAGTGGGTGGAGCCTGTGACTCTATCTCAGGGTCCCGAGATCCAGGCCCTTGTTGGGTGTAGAGATGACTTAAAAATCTTAAAAGGGGGGGGGAGGGAAGGGAGAGCTCCCGGGTATGGACTGCCTTTCGAGTCAGGTGAGTGTGCTCGTTAGGGTCCCGGTGCCGTGTCAGTGAGAGGGCACCGGCTCGGCAGACTCTGAGAGTGCCGCTCCGCGGTTACAGCCGGGTGAAAGACCCTTCCCGCCACCTCAGTGTCTTGTTTCTTCGGAAAGAGTACAGATGGGCGTGAGGCGTTAGGTCGGTGTGGTGGAGGAGGCCGGTGAGTGTTCGGAGGGTGGGCAGGAGTGCCGCGTGGACGAGGTGGGTTTGGGCAGAGCAGTGTAGGCGAGGGTAGGGTCCGAACGCTCGGAGCTTTCCTGGGCCTTGAGCCGGACCGCAAGTGCGCGCTGGTGTTCTCTCAGGGACAGTCACCTCATCCTTGTCCTTGACGTCCCCTCAGGACGGTGGGCGGGAGTGGTGGGCGAGGTGGCAGGAGACGGGTCCCTAAACTAGGAAACGACTCTGCCCTCGTTTGGGAGATTTGGGCCTTAGACGGCTAAAGTGAGAACCAGGACTCTCCAGGTGCCCTTCCATGGGTTTCTAACCACCTGGGTAGTTAACAGAGGGCGTCCAACACCTTTAAAACAAACTTTAAGTACTTTCAAAACAAGCGCTTAAGAAGCCACTTGCTGCATTTAGAGATTGAAGTAAACCAGCAAAGCCAAGTAGAGTGTGCTGATGAGTTTTGACTCTCGGCGGCTCTCTGGGGGGCATATTTTGAATTTTTTGGCCTTGTTTTGACCCCTTAATAGAAAAGCTCACGGATCAGGTGATGCAGAATCCTCAGGTTTTGGCAGCTCTGCAGGAACGGCTTGACAATGTCTCCCACACGCCTTCCAGTTACATCGAGACGTAAGTACGCCGTGCGCGGGCCCTCGGTACAGCTTGAAGAAAGGGAAAAGGACCGATTTCCCGCTTCCTTAGCATGGGCCTGCGTGTCTTTCTCCGTGAGCGGACTGTGGGTGCTGGGAGCCAGGCTCCGGGTTCCAAGAGGGGCGCCGGGGCTCGGCGTGCGCTACACTGCAGGCCTGCGGGGTGGTGCGGCAGGGGAGCGGGGGCGCTGCCTCGGCCCGGCGGGCCAGGCCCAGGGCGGGCGCCGTCTCTCCCTGCGGGCTCCTCTCTGCCCTCCGCAGATGGACGCAGTGCTGCCGCCTGGGAGGAGGCGGCCTGAGGAGGCTGGAGGTCTCTGGTTTTCCGGCTAGACTCCGGCGGGTGGGCTGGCGTTCACGCAGAGGCGGTGCCGGGGAAGGAGCAGGGTGTCGGGGACCGGATTAGTGCCACGTTGGCCGTGCCGCATAGAAAGTGCCCGCTGGGGGGACGACGCGGAGTTACTGTGACTGGGGTGAGGACAGCTGGATGTAGGATGTCCGGGTCCAGCCAGGAAGGTTCGGGAAGCTGAAAATAAATGTAGTCGTGTGACTGCTGCACAAAAGAGGAGCGTCCAGGTGGCTCCGTCAGCGAAGTGTCCGGCTTCGGCTCAGGTCATGGTCTCACGGTTCATGAGTTCGAGCCCCGCGTCGGGCTCTGTGCTGACAGCTCAGAGCCTGGAGCCTGCTTCCGATTCTGTGTCTGTCTCTGCCCCTCCCCTGCTCGCTCTCTCTCTCTCAAATATAAAATTAACATTAAAAAAGTTTTTTTTCTAAAAAATTCTAAACGCACAAAAGAAATACAGGCGTTTATGTGCCGTCTCAGTCGGTCCTCACGGGGCCGCCTCCTTGCCGTCCTGCCCGCAGAAGGGGGACTGGAGTCGGGAGTCTTGGTGAGGGGCCTTGACCCGGAGGTGGCTGTGGGGATGGTGGCAGGGGTCCCTGTGATTGAAGGCTGCTGCGGTGCTTTCTGACAGCGCTGCGCACGGGAGCAGCCGGGACTGTTGTTGGAGGACGGGTAGCTCTTTCTGCGCCTTTCTGGAGGAAGGGTAGAGTGCCCGGGCTCGTGCCAGCCCCGCGTGAGGGCTCGGCCCAGGCGGACGCCGTCCCGGGGGCTGTGTGGGCCTGCGGTCAGGCCCGAGACCTGCTCTCTTGCGAATGGGGACCAAGAGCTTCAGGCTCAACATGATTTTGATGGGTTAAAAAGGGGCTGTGTGCTTTTTTGAACTTGTTTATGATAAGCAGGGCTTGTGGATGGAAGTGTGTGTAGAACATAGAAAGGTATCAGGAGGCAAAGAAGCTCAGAGTTGCCCGACTCTGGACGGGAACCGAGCCCGTTCGTGTCGTGTCTGGGATTTCCCTCAGCGGGCGAGGGTCACCGTTCACTCAGTGCTGACCGTCGGGTGAGAGCGTGACTGTGGGCACGCTGCGCTGTAATCCTTCCCGGCTCGTCCTTACTCTCCTAACTTTGCACGTCGGCAAGTAGGGCCTCGGCGGACAGATCGATCCGCACATGAGCGGTCTCATGCGCCCTCGGGGCGAGCCCCCGGCCCGCCAGCGCTCAGGGTCCTGCCGGGAGGGGAGGCCGGGGGTTTTTTTGTCCTCGGGCTCCCCAAACCCAGGAGCCGTGTTGTGTTTGGTTTTCGTTTTTAACGGCTGATTGATTAGGGAAGAAAAGACAGCAGTTCTTCTGGCTTAACTTGTTTCAGATACTTTGTGGGGTCGGGCCTTTCGTCCGCGTGTGATTATTTGTGGTTGTTTCCGTTGCAGATTATCTGCCCCTCGTCCGCCCACCCGCCTTTCTTTCCGCCTGGGACGCGTGTCCTTTTAACGGTCCTTGGGAGCCCTTTTCTGTAGCAGGGGTGTTAATTCTGTGGTAATTGAAAAGCATTCTGCCTTATTTCGCAGGCGTGAGGATGTTTTATTTTTTTTACCCCGCCTCAGTTTGCCCAAAGCGGTGAAGAGAAGGATCAACGCGCTGAAGCAGCTGCAGGTGAGGTGCGCCCACATAGAGGCCAAGTTCTACGAGGAGGTGCACGACCTGGAGAGGAAGTACGCCGCGCTCTACCAGCCTCTCTTCGACAAGGTGGGCGGCTCGCCCTGCGCGTCACGCACGGGTTTCAAATCTACGTTTGGGTAAAACACCCACGTTCGCCTAGTGATGGGTCCTCGAAGGTTACTCGTTAAGCCCGAAAACTTAGAATCTTGTCATTTTTTTTTTACTGTTCATTTATTTCGAGAGAGAGAGAGACAGCAGGGAAGGGGGCAGAGAGGATCCCAAGCAGACTCCTCGCTGACCGCACAGAGCCTAATGTCGGCCTCGAACCCACAAACCGTGAGATCATGACCTGAGCCCAAACCAAGAGCCAGACTCCACTCAACCAGCCGAGCCCCCAGGCGCCCCTAGAGTCAGTCCTAAGTCCTAAAAGCCTTCGGTTTTCACGAGTTTTCACAGCTGTTACTTACAAACTTAACTCTTGAGTTCCCAAATGACTTAGTGCCACTCTAAGAAGGTGTCGTTTTTACTTACAGAGAAGGGAGTTCATCACTGGGGACGTCGAGCCGACCGACGCGGAGTCAGAGTGGCACAGTGAGAACGAGGAGGAGGATAAATTGGCTGTGAGTGTTTTTTAACGAGCGCAACTCAAGTCCTGTCGTTTCAGTGCTGTTAGACGTAAGATACCCCTTTGAACGGTGTTCGGTCCTCGGTGTAACGTCACCGAGAAAGAGCCGCTCGCAGTAGTAGGCTGGTCGTTTGGCTTTCTCTGTGGCAGTGAGCACCGGGCAGCCGACGGGTCTGCTGTCGGCTAAGACTGCGAACCAGACACGGTCTCCCCGGTGGTGGAAACCGCTGGTACAGCAGTGCACGGAGCCGTGGGGCCGGTGGACGGAAACCCAAACAGTCAGCAGAAGTCTTGGTCAAGAGAAAAGCCCAGTCCCACGAGGGGGAGGGGACACGTGCGTCGGCAGTCACTGCAAGGTCCGGGTTGGGAGGAGGGTGCGGTGGATGTCCCCGCCGCCCTGCTTGGAGCCCGGCGCTGAGGATGAGGTCACCGTGGAGCCCCCGGGCGCTGGAGGCCAGTCGACTGCGGGTGTTGCCCCTCCCTGGCTCCCACC
The DNA here is from genome assembly GCA_004024585.1 of Paradoxurus hermaphroditus. Taxonomy (NCBI): domain Eukaryota; kingdom Metazoa; phylum Chordata; class Mammalia; order Carnivora; family Viverridae; genus Paradoxurus; species Paradoxurus hermaphroditus. The sequence goes on from PITB01031811.1 coordinate 7,404, forward strand.
CCTCCGGGACAGGCCCCGTTCCAGTGTGACCGAAAGTCCCAGCGCCACATGGCTGACTTCGTCCGCCTGACCGTGTTTGGAAAACAAGTGTCTTTTATCCTGCGGTATTGGTTTTTAGGGAACCGTGTTGACACGTATGTTAGTCTTAATAGCCTTATGTTTTCGATCTTTCAAACCTAGTGTAGGAGCCCGCCTGGTTGAAGCCGGGGCTACAGATGAGTGTAGTCATGAGTCGCTTCCCTGCTCTCCAGGAGAACCTGCTTCTGTTACTTCAAAAAGCCCCTGGTGACTGTTCCTGTAGGAAGGATTTGCACTTTCCGGTGGCTCCATTTCATGCTGCGCTCGGTCCCCCGGGCCTGCCCTCTCCCGGGGCCACGGCGTTCGGAGACTCCCCACCGGGTTGCACGTAGCCTGGCCTGTCACCTCCCTGACGCTCGCGTGGAGTTTCCGTCCCGATGTTAACGGCCACCTCCTTACTGTTGGACGTAGACGCTGCTTGGCCGTTCCTTGTTGCTGAGGGGCCCGGGGTCTCTGTCCGGTGGTGGGTGGTTGTCCCAAGCTGGGTGTCCCCTGGGGCCGGTGCTGGGCAACCTGTCCTACGCTTGAGAACGCTGTGCGTGTTAGAAATTCGGTCCTGGAATCACATCTGAGGGCGGTGCCTTGAGCGCTTTGTTCCTTAGAAATGTTTAGCACTGCGGCCTGCACAGCGGCCTGGGAGACGCGGGTTCCAAGACAGCTTCTAATAGAAATTTGTGCAGGCTTCTGGAATTTACCTTCTGCATTAAGCTGTTGAATTCTTTCTAAGTTTGTTGGTTTGCAGTAAGTGTTGTTTGCATGTTTGGTTTTATAGGGAGACGTGAAAAATAAAGTAGTCATCGCCGAGAAAGAAGCAGCCACGGCAGAGGAACCGAACCCCAAAGGAATTCCAGAGTTCTGGTTTACCATTTTCAGAAACGTAGACATGCTAAGTGAGTTAGTCCAGGTGAGCAGGTCTCCACCTCACAGGGCTTCTGGTCTAGACGCTGTTCACTTGGGAACCACCTCAGTGCCTTGTGGCTGTTCGCGGTGGGTGGAAAGGCCTTTTCTGTGATCAGCAACTCGTATGGGTGGTCTCGACCTCACGGGGGGGGGGGGGGGGGGAGTGTCACTGCTGGGCCCTCCCCCCCTTCCTCTGCGGTGCTGCCGGGAAGGCCTGCAGCTCTGGGGCAAGACCTGTGGTCTCCTCCCCTCTGTGATGGCCTGCCGCCTCAGCCCAGAACACAGTTCACAGGCTCCTGCCCCTCCCCCTTGTCCTGGGAGTGCTTGAGCAGGGAGCTGTGTGGCCGGGAGGCCAGGAGGCCAGGAGGCTGGCCAACAAAGGCAGTAGCTGCCCTAGGCATTTCTTTGGTTCCCTCTGGAGGCGTGCGGACCGGCAGTCTCGGTCGACACCTGCACGCAGCGGCAGCTGCCGGAGCGCACGAGCAGTGGGCCCTGGCCCTGCCCGCCCAGCATCGATGGCTCCCAGCGCCCCGTGCTGGAGACGGGCGGCCTCCGCTTGCCGTCGCTGAGACCCAGGGTCGGTGAACAGATTGGGAGGCTTCCTGGGAGTCTCTGCTTGATAAGCACAGAGCCCACTGGGGGTCCAGCATCCGGGGCAGTGCACAGCAGTGGCTCAAAGACCACATATGATGCTGCTTTGAAAAGACCCTCTAGAAAGTTCTTTCTGTTCTCGTTGTGGCTAGGAGTACGACGAGCCGATCTTGAAGCACCTGCAGGATATTAAAGTGAAGTTTTCAGACCCCGGGCAGCCTATGGTGAGTACTGACTGCGCTCCCGCTGGGCATCAGGAGGGGTCAGGCCGCTGAGGGAGAGGGGCTCGGAGCGGGCTCCTGAGTGAGACGGTCTTCAAGACCTAGAAGGTTCTCCCGCAGCCTTCCTGGGCCTCGCCTGGCAGTGCCGCACAGCCTGACAGGCCGCTCAGGCCGGCGGCTGCTTATGGCGGGTACGGGGGTCCGATGTTCCCAGCACACTTTTCGCGGTGTGAGAGGAGTCTGAGGCCGGCCTGCCTGCCACCCGATGTGGCCTGTTCGTGGCCTCTTAGCCTGGCCGTGGCCGACGGGCTCTGTTCTGGAGCTATAGCAGCCCCAGCGGCGCATGACTGACGGACTCGTGGCTCAGTTTCAGGTTCTGGGGACATAGCCTGGAGCTGTGGGTCTGGGGGAAGGTGCAAGGGGCCTGGGACCCGGGGCCTGGCTCTTCTCCATGCCTGTCGCAGAACGCCGGCCCCAGGCCACGGACGAGGGCCAGCGTCACTTCGTGGGATTTCTCCCCCTGGCCCCGCAGGTGCCTTGCTGGAGGCGAGGGGCAGGGGGACACGCTGCACCTGTCTCCTCTGCTGTTCCCACCCGTCTCACTCCGGGAAGTGGCCTTCAACTCTCCCTCTGCAGGTCGGGGGCGCCAGCCGGAGTGAAGCTGCTCCCAGGCTGCGGGGCACCCCTTTCCTACTGCACCGCATTAACCTGCTTACCCCTGAGCCTTTCTTCGGCCCGTGGGGAAGCTTGGCCACAGCGCCCCCGGATCTGTGTGACCCCACCCCCCACCTTCCTGTGGGGTGCAGGCGTGCCATCTTCAGATTCTGCGTCCGTTTTCTCCTAACACTTTTTTCTCACCTATGAATCATCCTGACTCTGTTTATTTTTTAATGATTATTTATTCGAGGGGAGGAAGGAGGGGCAGAGAGAGAATCCTTAGCAGGCTCAGTGCTGAGCCCAGTGTGAGGCTTGAACTCATGAACCCTGAGATCATGACCTGAGCTGAAATCTAGAGTCTGGCGCTTAACCGCCCGAGCCACCCGGTGCACCCGGACTCCCGTTAATTAATTTTTCTTCTCAGGATCAGTTCTTTTCTTTGTTCTCACCGGACACTGGCTTGGTGATTTCCTGGGCCTGATGTTTTTCTCCGTCTCTTACAGTGGTTTACGGACAGATGAGAGCCCTAGTTTTGGTCGACCGTGAGCCAGTCTGTTTTCCCTTGTGACTTCCCCCCAGTCGTGGAAAACTTAGGAAATACGGAAAAGCATTAAGACCTCTGTCTCGTGCAAGTAGCTCAGCTGTGACTGCAGTTTCGCAGTTTTAAAAATAATTATAAAGTATCTTAGACGTTAAAGCTAGAGAAACAAAAACCGTCCAGCCTCAGAATGAAGCTCGGCCAGTGTGTTTGCCGCTCCTCACGACCTCCCCCCGCCCCCTCTCCCCGCCCCCCGCCCCCCTGCAGCAGAGGGGGAGTGCCTGGACGGGGTCGTGCAGGCGCCACCGCAGTGGGGGGCCCTACTCAGGACTGCTTCTGAGGGCCGCCGAGCCCTGCCGCCACCGCGCCATCCAAAGGGCTGCATTAGGGTCAGCGTACCGGGACCCGGGTCTTCCGCTGAAATTCTTGATGATTTCCTCAGTGTAGACGCGTCTCTGCAGTTTTGCTGGGTCAGGAGAGGAACGTTTACGAGGCTCAGAGGCGGCTCACTCTAGCTTTCTGCTGGCGGTGCTTTCCTACATGTTCTCCTCTGTAGCCCTCGTGCTTTCGTGTCTCTGTTCTGAAAGGATCGCCAGCTCAGGGCAGAGTCGCGACGGCGGCTCCGCAGACGGGAGCCCCCTGCCGGGCCCGCGCATCCCTGTGGGAGCACTGGGCAGGCTCGAGGTCTGACCGCACTTGGGTGCGAGCGTGATCGGGCATCTGCTGTGTGTTTACGGCTGACTTGGCTGTAGGGTTGTGAGTGTCATTGACGTGGCCTCGTCTTTGGGCCCTTTTCTGTCGGGCCGTTGAACCCTTTCCTGGTTCATCCCCATCGTGGGTTATGGTGGACTGCAGAGCGGCCTAGGGGGAGGAGGACCTGGGGACGGGAAGCCGTACTCTTGGTCTGGAGAGTTGGCAGGAAAGGAAATGGCAGAGAACGAAGAGGAATACCGTGGTCCGTGCGAAAGTAGGGAGTAACGAGGAAGCCCCATGTGGCGTGCCGCCCGCCAGCCCTGCCCGTCCTGGCTGCCTGTCCTGCCTGTGGTGTTTGTGGCCCTGCTCCCCACCCCGGCAGACCCCGAGTGACCGATCTCGGCCTCCTAACAGCTGCTCCCCTTCCATCTTTAGGGCGGTGCTTTCAGCCCCCGGGGTTGGGCCACTTGAGGGGGGGATTCCGTTTGATGCTCTTGCTGCACTTCACTCCCCAGACCAGTGACTCCTGTTCTGGATGGTCAGGGTTTCACTTCTCCCCTAGTGGAAATGGTTTGATCTTGGTTTTTTTTTTAAGATTTTACTTTTTTATTTAAAGTAATCTCTATACCTATCGTGGGCCACGAACTCACAGCCTCAGGATTAGGAGTCTCACGCTCCACTAGCCAAGAGCTTCCAGTCTTAGTCTTTTTATTTTTTAACTTGGTTTTTCCTCCAGTTGATAAGTATGCCATTGTACTAAATATTGAAACAGCCAACACGTAGCAAGCATTGCGTATGAACTCTGTTTTAGTCGGGGGGAGAGAGGATCGTTACGTCCGTTTTATAGATGAGGAAACAAAGGCACGGAGGCCCTGAGTGGCTTCCCCAGATCGGGCGGCACTCAGAGGCAGAAGTGCTGTGCGCCCCGAGTCCGTACCGTGAACCGTCTCTGTGACCGACCTGACCAGAGCCGTCGTCCTTCCCTTACGGTGGCGCCGAGTGTGCGAACCGTCGTGTCGTTCCAGGGCTGTTTCTAAATGGAGTAAGTTCCTTGAGATAGAATCGCTGGGTCAGATTATTTTGTTTTGCTTTATTAACTTCTCGATCTTGCCGGACGGTCCTTTGCGAAGCGGTTCCTAGCGTGCGAGTGCGCCTGCGTTCCCAGAGCGCGTGCCGGCCCGCCGTGTTCCTGCGGACCCTCGGCCGCTTGACTCCATTTGCGACTGCTCCTTCGTGCGCACCTCGTGTCCGTTTGTCCTCTCAGGTTACAGAGGATGGGTCTGTCCCTGGCGCGGTTTGAGGAGGCCCAGGCGGTGCCCCCGCGCCCCACAGGGTCTGGCCCCTTTGCGCGGCAGAGAGAGGGGTGCTGGGCTGCCGCCGCCTGGCTTCCCCACCCACACCCCCACCTTAGCGGGGTGGGCCGGGGGCGGCAGACAGACGCTGGGATCCCTCAGGAGAGCGTGGGCCCCACTGGGGAGGGGGCCTCGGGGGGCGCATGCGTTCTGCTGGGGCTGGCGTGCGGCAGGTCGTCCCCCGCCCGCCGTTCGTTTTAACTCTGTGCTGGTGTGTTTAGTAACAGAAGCTTTTCTTGCGTGTGTGACGTCACGCTCCGAGCGGAGCTGGTTTTCAGGACGCACCACGCGTGCCGTGAGATCCGTCACCAGTTACTTGTCCTGCTCGGCGGTACTCACCCCGAGTTTTTGTTTTCAGTCTTTTGTCTTAGAGTTCCACTTCGAACCCAACGACTACTTCACCAACCCGGTCCTGACAAAAACGTACAAGATGAAATCCGAGCCGGACAAGGCGGACCCCTTCTCCTTCGAAGGTCCTGAGATCGTCGACTGTGACGGGTAAGGAGTCGCCGCCCCAGCCGCGTTCCCCGAAACAAGCAGGTGATTTTAGAGCTTCGCGAGGGAGAGAAACTAGGAATAAAGCAGGAAGTCTTTAATCCTCTTAAAAGCCCAGTAGACAGGTTTAAGTTAAGTAGTCTTTCCGTTGGGGCCTGTGTTGGGATTTGTGGCGTTTGTGAGGTCACGTGTGCCAGCGTGTAGGGCGAGTGGCGTGGTTTGCTCATCGGCCTGGCCTCTGTAGTTTCTGACAACGCTGTCATCGCTGAACTCATCAGTCACCCTCAGCAGATGTCTGGGCAGCGGACGAACGAGTCTGTGCAGTGTTGCTTCTTCGAACGTTGGTGGAGCGGTCGAATTGTTTGAGTCAGGGCTGAGCCTCTTGGTGATTTCGGGTGGGAGCACCAGGAAGGCTGTGGTTCGGAGTTCATTTCTCTTGGTTTGTTCTGTCTTGGAGTTGAAACCATGACCTTCATTCACTGAAAGCAGGTGCTCATCCCGAACCTCCCCCCGTGACCGTGCCGAGCCTCACGAAAACCCTGCCGGGCTCAGACGGCGACGGCGACTTCATCAGATCGTTTCCCGGGGCCAGGCTGTCATGGTGGAAGCGGTGTCCTGAGCAGACACTAGTCACATACTGCCAGGGGTTGTCTATTGAGCCACAGTGGTTGAAAGATGAGAAAGCCGGCCGGGCCCACCCCCAGCCCCCAGCAGGGCCTGTCCAGCAGCCCGTGGCCAGCGTGCTTTGCCCCGGTCATTAATACTTGCAGCGGTCACCTGCCGCCTTCGGCCAGCGTGTCCTGCTTGCTTAGCTGCCTTGAGAACTCGGGTGCGTGAACAAGTTAGTCCAGCTGTGCTCTGGGGTCAAGAGGCATGGGGTGACAACTCGTGAGCCTGACGTGGGCACCTTAGCCCAGCGTTGACTGGGCGTGGTCACAGAAAACAGTACAGAATGCCTCGGGGAAGCGCCTGACACTCAAGGCAGGGCTGCCAGCCCGGGCCGGGGCAGACCACCCATTCGACCAGTCCCCTTCCGCTGACCTTCGGATGCACTTGGGTGGGCGGGGCCGGCGGGTTGCTGTGACGGAGCTGCCCAGGTGAGGCCCGCAGCTGCGCTTGCTTGGGCTCTCCCCCGGCAGGCGTACGTGTGCGCGATGGCCGTCTCTCTCCGTAGGTGTGTCATCGACTGGAAGAAAGGAAAAAATGTCACAGTCAAAACCATCAAGAAAAAGCAGAAGCATAAGGGCCGAGGCACGGTGAGAACGATCACCAAACAAGTCCCCAACGACTCCTTTTTCAACTTCTTCAGCCCGCTGAAAGGTGAGTGGGCTGGGCCGAGGGCGTGCGCGCAGCCGAGCGTCCCTCGGCCTCAGAGGCCTGTCCGGGGCCTGCTTAAAAAACCAAAAAACCGTTTTCTCTCTGTTTTGCACGAGCACACACCATGGGGGGCACGGGGCAGGTGCGCGGCGGGCGCGAGGGCTGCTCTGGGCTCTGCTTTCGCCGCTCGGCCCGTTCTCTTTTTGGGGTTTGTCTCCGAGCCTCCGGGATGCCGGTGTGTGCTGGTTCCGGGTACGAACAGCCGTAAATTCGGCTGCTACGTTTCCTTGTTTGGGAAAACCCCCTTTGGAGCCTCGTGTCTATGGTGGTGGCCACCTGCTCGCGCTCAGCGTGAAGTAGAGGGCTGCGGCTCTGGACGGCAGCGAGTTTGCCGAAAGTCTTCTTAAAACCGGGTTGTAAGTAATCAAGTCACGTTAAAATGAGATTAAGGGGACCCCGTTTGGGCAGGGGACCCGTGGGGCTCCAGACCCGTTGTCGGGGTCGTACCGCTCTGCCCTCGGGCCAGGGTCACGGAGCCGTGCGCCTGAAGGTTGTGGCAGATGAGTGACGACACGTTCCACGGCTGCTGCTTGTCTACTTGTTTCTTAGATGTCTGTTTGTTTTTGAGACACAGCGTGCGTGGGGGAAGGGTAGAGAGAGGGGGGTACGGAGTGTTTCGGGCCGGCTCCGTGCTGACCGAGGCGAGCCCGATGTGGGGGTCGAACTCACGGATCATGAAGTCACGACCTGAGCTAAAGTTGGACACTGAACCAAACGAGTCCCCCAGGCGCCCCGTCTGCAGCTGTTTTTAAGGCAGTCAGATAAACGGGACAAGTTTATCGAGTGACACGCATGATACGCTTACCGAGTGGTAAGCTCTGGGAAGACAAGTAGGAGGAGACAGTGGGGCGGTGAGAGGTAGTCAAGAAAAAGTATCAAAATTGGTGAAATGCTCTTGGAAATGGAGGTCTCAGATGGCTGGTCCAGAGCCCTTCTGTCCTTGAATCTAGGAAACAGGTCCCAAAGTCAAGGGAGCAAAGCCCCGGCCCCCAGGCCAGAGCCCCCAGGCCCGAAGCTCAGCCCGTGGGGTGCTTACGTGCGGGGGCGGGGGTGGCTTGGGGCCGAGGGGCCGGTGTCCGCCTGCCGGGCCCCAGCCCCCGCCCCGAGGTGAGCCTTCGCCTCCTGGCGGGACCGGGCCTCGAATGAGGGCTTCTGAAGTCGGGTCTGAACGGCGCAGTCCAGTTTTCAGCCCATCTCTCCTGTCATGCCTAGCGCTGGGCCGGGTGCCAGCTTGGCACCACTGCCGGGGCAGC
>PITB01031812.1:0-15528 GCA_004024585.1 Paradoxurus hermaphroditus
ATTCTCTGATGATTGCTTGTATTTCTGAGGGATTGGTTGTAATCACTCCATTTTCGTTCATGATTTTATTGATTTGGTTTCTCTCTCTTTTCTTTTTGAGGAGCCTGGCTAGAGGTTTATCAATTTTGTTTATTTTTTCAAAGAACCAGCTCTTGGTTTCATTGATCTGTTCCACTACTTTTTCTGTTTCCATATGATTTGAATCAATATTTTTATATTGTTTGGGTAAACACCTAGTAGTATGATTGCTGGATCATAGAGTAGTTCTATTTTTTTTAAGTTTATTTATTTTGAGAGAGAGATAGAAAAGAGAGAGCAGGAGCAGGATAGGGGCAGAGAGAGAGAGGGAGAGAGAATCCCAAGCAGGCTCTGTGCTGTCAGCATGGAGCCCAACATGGGGCTCAATCTCATGACCATGAGATCATGACCTGAGCCAAAACCAAGAGTCAGATGTTTAACCAACTAAGCCACACAGGTGCCCCTATTTTTAACTTTTCAAGGAACCTCCATATGTTTTCTACAGCAGCTGCACCAGTTGCATTCCCACCAACAGTACAAGAGAGTTTTTCTTTTTTCCGCATCCTCACCAACACTTGTTTCTTGTGTTACTGATTTTAGTAAATCTGACAGGTGTGAGGTGATATCACATTGTAGTTTTGGTTTGCATTGCCCTGATGATCAGTGATGTTGAGCATCTCTACATGTGTCTGTTGGCCATTCATAGGTTTTCATTGGAAAAATGTCTATCCATGTCTTCTGCCCATTCTTAAATTGGATTATTTAGGAGTGCCTGGGTGGCTCAGTCAGTTAAGCAACTGACTTCGGCTCAGGTCATGATCTCATGGTTCCTGAGTTCAAGCCCTGTGTCACGCTCTGTGCTGACAGCTCAGAGCCTGGAGCCTGCTTCAGATTCTGTGTCTCACTGTCTGTCTACCCCTCCCCCACTCGTGCTCTGTCTCTCTCTGTCTTTCAGAAATAAATAAACTTTAAACAAATTTTTTTAAAAAATAGAATTTTAAATTGGATTATTCATCTTTTGGGTGTTGAGTTTTATAAGTATAGATTTTGGATACTAACTCTTATCGGATATGTCACTTGCAAATATCTTCTCCCATTCTGTAGGTTGCCTTTTAGCGTTGTTGAAATTTTTATTGGAAGCTTTTTATTTTGATGAAGTCCCAATAGCTTATTTTTGCTTTTTTTTCCCTTGCCTCCAGAGATCTATCTAGAAATAAGCTGCTACAGCTGATGTCAAAGAATTTACTGCCTGTTTTCTCTTGGATTTTCACGGTTTCCAGTCTCACATTTAGATCTTTAATCCATTTTGAATTTATTTTTGTGTATGGTGTAAGAAAGTGGTCCACTTTCATTTTTTTGCATGTTGCTTTCCAGTTTTCCCAACACCATTTGTTGAAGAAACATTCTTTTTCCCATAGGATATTCTTTCCTGCTTTGTCAAAGATTAATTGACCGTATACTGTGAGTTCATTTCTGGGTTTTCTATTCTCTTCTATTGATCAGTGTGTCTATTTTTGTGCCAGTACCATACTGATTTGGTCACTACAGCTTTATAATATAATTTGGAAGTCCAGAATTGTGATGTCTTCAACTCCATTTTTCTTTTTCAAGGTTGCTTTGGCTTTTGGGTTCTTTTGTGGTTCTATACAAATTTTAGTGTTGTTTGTTCTAGCTCTGTGAAAAATGCTATTGGTATTTTAATAGAGGTTGCATTAAATGGGTAGATTGATTTGGGTGATATGCACATTTTAACAAAATCTGTTTTTCCAATTGATGAGCATGGAATGTCTTTCCATTTTTTTGTGTTATCTTCAATTTCTTTCATTAGTGTTTTATAGTTGTCAGTGTCTTTCACTCATTCGGTTAGGCTTATTCCTGGGTATCTTATTGTTTTTGGTGCAATTTTAAACGGGATAGATTCCTTACTTCCTCTTTCTACTGCTTCATTATTGGTGCATAGAAATGCAACAGATTTCTCTATGTCGATTTTGTATCCTAAGACTTTACTGAATTCAGGTGGCAGTTCTAGCAGTTTTTTGGAGGAGTGTTTCAGATTTTCTGTATATAGTATCATGTCATCTGCAAATAGTGTAAGTTTAACTTCTTCCTTGCTGAGTTGGAGGCCATTTCTTTTTGTTTTTTAACATTTCTTTCTTTCTTTCTTTCTTTCTTTCTTTCTTTCTTTCTTTCTTTCTTTCTCTTTCTTCCTTTCTTTCTTTCTTTTTCTTTCTTTCTTTCTTTCTTTCTTTCTTTCTTTCTTTCTTTCTTTCGTTCTTTCTTTTTAAGAGAGAGAGAGAGCACAAACAGGGGAGGCACAGAGAGAGAGAGGGAGACAGAATCCAAAGCAGGCTCCAGGTCTGAGCTGTCAGCAGAGAGCCTGATGTGGGCCTCTAATCCATGAACCGTTGAGATCATGACCTGAGCCAAAATCAAACACTTAACCGACTGGACCACCCAGGCACCCTGGATGCCTTTTATTTCTGCTAGTTGTCTGACAGCTGTGACGAGGACTTCCAGTACTATGTTGAATAAAAACAGTTAGAGTGGATTCCTTATATTGTTTCTGACCATAGAGGAAAAGCTCTCAATTTTTCCCCATTGAGGATGATATTTGCTGTGGGTTTTTCATATATGACCTTTATTATCTTGAGGTGTGTTCCCTCTAAATCTACTTTATTGAGGGTTTTTATCATGAATGAATATTGTATTTTGTCAAGTGTTTTTTCTGTATCTATTAAAATGATTACATGGTTCTTATCCTTTCTTTTATTAATGTGATGTGTCACAATGATCTATTTGTGAATATTATACCACCCTTGCAGCCCAGAAATAAATCCCACTTGATAATGTAGGATTGTTGTTGTATTAATGTATTGTTGGATTCAGATTGCTAGTATTTTGTTGAGAATTTTTGCATCTATGTTCCTCAAGGATGTTGGCCTGTAGTTCTCTTTTTTAGTGGTGTCTTTATGTGGTTTTGGTATTATGGCAATGCTGAAGATTGGAATATCTCCTTCTTTTCTATTTTTTGGAATGGTTTGAGAAGAATAGGCATTAACTCAATAACTTAGCTTTTTATTCATAGAGTGCCTGGTTGGCTCAATTGGTAGAGCATCTAATTTGATCTTGGGGTTGTAGGTTCAAATCCCATGTTGGATGTAGAGATTACTTAAAAATAAAATCTTTTTTAAAAAGCTTTTTGTTCTTAAAAAAAAAAAATTAGACGCTGTTGGAGAGTTCTGAGTAGAAATGTGACTGCTCTGACTTTCGTTAGCTGGGTAAATAATCGCCTGTGGGCAGAGCAAGGCAAGCACTTAGAATGCTATTGTAGTAAATCAGATGAGAAATGATGATGGCTTGGACCAGAATGGTCATAGTAGAGATATGAGAAATGGTCAAATCCTGGGTATATCTTAAAGGCAAAGCTAGCAGTATTTTCCGACTTACTAGATGTGGCGTGTGAGAGAGAGAGAGAGAAGTCAAGCATGGCTCCAAATAGAAGAAAGAAGTTGCCTGTGAGTGAGATAGGGAAGTCTGTAGGAAGAACATGGTTGGAGGGTATGTATCAATAGCTCAGTTTTGTTCATATTAAACTTGAGATACCAAATGAAGATAACAAAAAAGAGAGTCTGGGGAGAAGTCGAAGCTGAGATGTGAAGGTAAGAGTCATCAGTGTACTGATGGTATTTAAAATCATGTGCCTGGATTAGATCACTCGGGAATGTAGTAGGTTCAAAAGTCCAAGGACTGAACCCTGAGGCACTCCAACAATTGGAGGTTGAATAGCTGAAAAGGAATCCGTAGAAAAGACATAAAAGCAACAGCCAGAAAGTTAGGAGGAAAACTATGTAAATGTCATATATCCCTGCAAGTCAAGTGAAGAAGTTTCTCAAGGAGGTAAGAGTGATTGTGTGTTTCAAATCCTGCTGATAGATCAAGGAAGATGAGGCCCAAGATGATCTTAGACTTGGCATCATGTAGATCATCAGAAACTTCCGGTAGAGCAGTTTCATTGGCATGATTGAGATTGAAAAAAAAAAATGATTAGAGTGGGCCTGAGAGAAATGGGCAGAGAGAAACTGGAGACAGCTGGAGAGTTGCTGAAAAGAGAAGGAAAAGAATAGAGCAATGGCTGGAGAAGTAGGACTAAGAGAAAGTTGCGTTTTTTTTGTTTTTTTTTTAATGTTTTATTTAGTTTTGAGAGAGACAGAGTGACAGCTAGGCAGGGGCAGAGAGAGAGGGAGACAAAGAATCTGAAGCAGGCTCCATGATCTGAGCTATCAGCACAGAGCCCAATGTGGGGCTCGAACTCATGAACTGTGAGATCATGATCTGAGCTGAAGTCGGACGCTTAACCAACTGAGCCACCCAGGTGCCCCGAGAAAGTTGGTTTTAAACATACATGTAGACAGAGAGGAAGAGAGGGAACATATTTATACCCTAATGAAAAATGATCCTGCAGAGAGAGAAAAATAGATGATTCAGGAGAGAAAGAGGAGAATTGCTGGGGCAATTTCCTTGAGTGGGCAAGGAAGGATGAACTCTAACACCCAAGAGGAGTAGTTTGCCTCTGCCAAAAGAGTTCATCAAAAGTGATGAGAGAAGGTAGGATTTGGGCCTCATGATGCAGGTAGGAGGATGTTGTGGTGGTGAGAGTTTATGGAAGATCTCTTTTAACTGTTTCCAGTTATCTCTCAGCAAAAGAAAACAAGGTTGTTAGCTGGAAGTGAGGATGGTGGAAGAAGGTTGGAGTTCAATAAGAGAGGAAAAGGTATGAAGTAGTAACTAAGAGAGAGAATGAAACATGGAATTATAGCATGAGTAGTATATCATTAAGAACTCACTATGGATTAGTGTCATTAATTTAAAGTAAAACCAATCAGCATGGGTATTTTGCAGTCTTCTTGGGGAGGGTTGGGTACAAATAGTGAGGTCAGAGCTGGATTTAACTAGAATTGTGGTTTTCTCAAGCAAGGGCAAGGAAGGAAGAAGAGCAAAGAAGATGAGGATGCAAGATCTCTTTATCCCTAGAGTTCTGTAATTTCTCAGTGACTACCTTGGTGGATACTTCTATTCATTATGCTAGGCAATGTGGTAGGCTCTTTCAAAGTGGAATGTCATGCTCTTTCATTTTTGGAAATTCTCAAGTATTATTTCTTTCGTATTTATCTCCTCCAGTTTCTCCATTATCACTTTCTAAAACTCCTATAGTTGGATTTTATTTTTTCTCATGTATCTCCTTCTCTGCCTTGTTTTGTTTTACCATCTGAGAAATTTTCTGAAGATTAGCCTCTAACGCTTCTATTGGATTTTTCATTTTAACTCTTCTTTTTATTTTACAAGAGCTTATTCTTGGTCACTATGTATTACTTTTTTATACTCTTCTACTTTTGCCTCATGCGTACACACAATATCCTCTCCTTATCTTTGGGGATATACATTGTATGTGCTTAAATTATTTTCACTGTCTACACTTTTTCTGTTTTCTCTAAGTTCCTTGTTTATTTTGGCTTCCATTTTAAATGTTAAAAGTTTCCTTCAAGTGTCTGGTAATTCTTGATTGTATGTATGTATGTATGTATGTATGTATATATGTATATTGGGAGGGCTCATTGATGAGTGGGCTCTTGTAGGGGAGATTTAGCAGGACTATTGAGTTAGAAGGCCTCCAATTACTTTCTCATCTTCTCTTGAATTTATCCATTTCTTCAGGATACTTGCAAAAACCCCATATAAGAGTATTTGTCCAGCCTCCAAAATTCTGAAAGTCAAGAAGAGAAATGGGGACAGAGAGGTTTCCTAACCTCAACTGTTCCTGATGTCTACAGGTTCAGAACCTCTCTGATTCAAAATTTCTAGATAGGACTTCTGATACCCAGTTCTGCACATAAGGAGCTTAGAAATCTGGCCTAATAAGTAAAAAGCTGAATAGGCTGAAAAATCAACAGCTCTTCCTTGATCAATGAGAGGGGAGGACGCGGGGCAAATAGTTGCTCCCAAGATTGCAGAGACGGGTGAATACAGGGAAGTCGTGACTAGAGCAGAGACTTGTGGGTGGAACTGGCTGAGGGAACCAGTGCTGACGTCAGAAAACCTGAACTGTAATTGATGGATTGCTGGAGGTTCAGTGCGGACAAGTATGAGAGTTTAAAACTTGGGTGTTTATATGAGGTAGATAATTGAATTTGACCACTAAATATTTATCTATATTAGACATACAAGAAATTAAAAATAGTTCAACAGAATTCAACAGAACAGTTCTTTATTTCATCTCTTTGCTTTCTACAACCCTGCGGAAAATGAATAGCAGATTGCAAATGCTGCTTCTGTTTTCTGAGAATGAAGGAACATAGCATAGTAGCAAAGCGTCATGACTTGAGCAAGAACTATAATCAGGTAAAGTATTTTTATGAGGATTTTCCAGATGCTTTCAACAACTGAGTGTGTGAGGGGAGATGCTAGTCTCTATATAATTTTACTAAATGTTTTCTCAAAAGGTCTTTGATATTTTCCTTGTTTGGCAAAAAAGATTATTTAATGTTTTGAAACCTCTTTACGACTGACCAGTTTTAATTTTTTTTAATGTTTATTTAATTTTTTTGAGAGACAGAGCGTGAGTGGGGGAGGAGCAGAGAGAGAGGGAGACAGAATCCGAAGTAGACTTCAGGCTCTGAGCTGTCAGTGCAAAGCCTGATGCAGGGCTCGAACCCACAAACTGTGAGATCATGACCTGAGCCAAAGTCGGACGCTTAACCGACTGAGCCACCCAGGTGCCCCTGACCAGTTTTAATTAATGCTTTTGCAACTATGCCACCAGTGTATCTTAAAGGTTACAAAGATGAAATTGCAAAATTGAAAACATTCTAATTACTTTTAGAAAGTTTCACTGTAGGGGCACCTGGGTGGCTCAGTTGGTTAAGCATCTGACTCTTGATTCCAGCTCGGGTTATGTATCATGGTTTCCTGAATTCAAGTTCCATGGTATGTGCATTGATCATGCAGAGCCTATTTGGGATTCTTCCTCTCTCTCTCTCTCTCTCTACCTCTTCCCCACTCACACTCTGTCTCTCTCAAAATAAATAAATAAACTTTAAAAAAAATTTCACTGTAGACATTACATATCATGATCTTTTCAATTCTTTGAGACACTATAATGATCTTCTTAACAGGTTATAACTGATCATTATTTTAATATCTTATACAAAGTTTTACCATCATTTAACTGTTAAATGAAGACAGATATGGAATGCGTCAAGCTATAGAATTGCAGTGTGGTCTACAGAACCATGATTCACAGCCACAATATCTTTCGTTCAAAGTAAGATTGCCTTTTAATTTTTAAAAGGAAATCCAGTTTTTGAATATACAATTATAAGAACACCCTATTGATGATAAGAAATTGTCATGGTCCTTTTCATATATTTATAAAATTCATATAAAATGTATTTCATATTTTAAAAAATCCTGCTTTAAACCTAATAAAATCGTGATGCATTGTCCTTGGTGGCAGAAGGAAAGTAAACACAGTCATGGTTAAGGGTACTAAATTTTACCATCTGAAAGGCGCAAGATCAAGTCCTGTATCTGCCTTTTATCAGTCCCATAACCTTGGGAAAGTTGCATAATCTCTCTGCAGTTTAATGTCTTCATACCAAAGTGGAGATAATATGTTCTTCATAGAGTTGTTAGAATTATGTTGATATAATGTGAATGAAGCATTTAGAACATGACTGATAGGTATCATCCTGCATAATTTCTTCCTATTTTAGCAATTGTAGTTTTGTTCCCTTTAAGGAACTGAAATTCTAAAACAAAAAAATGTGGTGTAACAGCTTGTTTTTTATTCTTACTTGTTCTCTTGTTTGTTTAAAAACCAATACTTAAGTTTTATAAATGTACATTCTAATCTATTATTACTAATATTTAATCAATAATGAGGTAAATTTCCTTGGTATGTCTGCTTTTCTCATGTCAGTGCTTCTATGATGATAAACCATTTGGGGGCATTGTCGAATCCCGTTGGGTGATATGTGGGAAGTAAACAAGTCACATGATATGAAATCATTACATCACTAGTTTCATTCAGAAGTCCAAGATGTGTTTTTCATTTCATTGATTAACCTAACTGTGGTAGCTAGAACAAATAGGAATTTATTTTTCTGACCTAAAAAGTCTGAAGGTGAACAATTATCAGAGGGTTAGCAAAGTTAGGGCAAATGTCTCCGCAATTCTCTTGGTCTTTGAGCACAGACAAAATGACTGTGACAGCTCCAGGAATTGTGTCCAGGAAGAAAGGGTGATGGCTGAAGAACACATAAGCCACATCTGGTGCCTTTTTTTTTTTTTGTACTATAATTTACATTTAGGAAAATGAACTGTCTTCAACATATCAATCCTAAGTGTTGACAAATGTATAAATCAACACATAGAATGTTTCTGTCACCCTTGTGCTTCTTTTCAGCCAGCTACCTCACCCACCCAGAGGCCACTGTACTTCTGATTTCTATCAGTAAAGCTTAGTTTTGCCTTCTTGAATTTCATAAAAATGAAACACACAATATATATGCTTGTCTGCATTTTTTCACTCAACATGATATTTTGAGATTCTCTTATGTTATATATATAACATAAATATAACATAAGAGAATCTCAAAATATGTTGAGTGAAAAAATGCAGACATTTTATATATATATATATATGAGATTGGACTTTTTATTGCTGAATAGTATTTCATTGCCTGTATCTTTTTAGTCAGAATACCAAAAACTTTCTAAGATACTTGCCTAGTAAATGTGTACTTGCATCTCATGGGTCAAATCTGGTTCCGTAGCCAGTCCTTGTTGCAAGGGAGGCTAGGAAAGTATTTGTCTTTCTAGCTTCTCTCATGGGAGGTTATAAAAGAGGATCGAGTTGGGAATGGCTTAGCCAAACACCACCACCAGCTAAAATGAATTTCACAGTTTTAAATTTTATGATGAAACTTAGGTTTCATTCTTTTTTTTTTTAATTTTATTTTTAGAAAGAGAGACAGAGAGGGAGAGAGCATGAACGAACATACGTGCAGGGAAGGGGAAGAGGGAGAGAGAATCTCAAGCAGGCTCCACACTCAGCAAAGAGCCTGACACAGAGCTTGATCTCATGACTGCGAGATCATGACTTGAGCTGAAGTCAGAAGTCAGACGCTCAACTGACTGAGCCACCCAGGCACCCCAGGTTTCATTCTTTTTATTAAAAAGTGCTGGTTATCTTATTTATCTTATTTGTATATTACTGTTTGAGATGCACAAAAAATTCCAAGGTAAATATAAGCTTTAATTTAATTTCTCATTTTAATGAGAAAATTCTTTATTATAATATATAGTTTAAAAAAGAAAAATAAAAAATTATGAAATGTGTAATTGGAATACTAAAAAATGAAATTGTCCAAAACTGTACTGTCCAATATAATAGCCACTAGCTGCATGTGACTATTTAAATTAAAATGAAATAAAATAAAAATTCAGCCCATCAGTTGTGCTAGCCTCATTTGAAGTATGTAATAACTACATGTGGCTAGTGGCTACCATATTAGTGCAGATATGGAATATTTCTTCAGTCATTATGAAAAGTTTTATAGGACAGCACTGCTGAAGACAGAGGGACAAGATAACAAATAATAATTATTTTCCATCATTGGAATATAATCCTAATTGATTTGGAGAAATATCAAAGAGTGGTGGCTAGTTTTACTACAGAAATATTTAGTTAATAGATTTGGAGAACTATCAAAGAATGGTGAGTAGTTTTACTATAGAAAGATTTAGTTAATATATAAGTGAATATTAATGCCAGAGAGGGAGAAAGAGAGAAGTAAAATATTTGTGTTTTTTTTTCGATAAGTACTTATTGAACACGCATCATGTGCCAGACTTTGGAAGACAGCAGTGAACAAAATAAACAAAACCACTGTTTGGAGGGAATTTCTGGCATGAGATGGGAGACATAATAAATGACACCAGGTAATGACAAGTGCCATGAAAAAAATGAACCCAGGCAAGGAATGGAGGAGGACATTTTTATAAGGTATTCAGGAAAGGCTTTCTCTGGCAAGATGATAATTGTATGGAAACCTGAAGAGTATTAGAAAGTAAGCAGTCTGGCTACCTGCAGAAAGAACACTCTAGACAGTGAAAATACCAAGTTTGAAGACCCTGAATCAGATAACACTTGGCTTTTTGAAAAAAGGCCAATGAGGCCAGTGTGGCTGGATCAGAGTAAATAAGACAGAGAGGGTAAATGAGATGAGAGACCAAATCCGATAGGCCTTATGCAGATTTGCGGTTTTACTCTAGATGATATGGAATGCAACTGAAGGATTTTGAGTGGAGGAATGACAGATGACTGATATTTTATAAGGATCAGTCCGACTACCATGTAGAAAATATACTGAGGAGGCTAGGGGAGAAACAGAGAGGCCAGTTATGACCTTAGCAAAAGTCAAGGGGATAAGTGGCAGGATTATGGAGACATTTGAACACAATTTACATTGGACTGAATAAGAGTCATGAGAGAAAGAGAAGAGACAAGGGGATTCCAATGTTATTGGTCTGAGGAACTCCTAACATAGAGTTACCATTTACTGAGAGAGGGTAGACTATTGGAACAGCAGGTTTTGGACATATTTAAATGTATACTGCATATTCAACTAGAATGATCAAGTAAGTAGTTAGATATTTGAAGTTGGAGTTCAAGAGAGGGTCCAAGCTGGAACTATAAGTAGGTAGCATATAGGTGGTATTTTAGGCAATAGCACTAGGTGAGATCACCAAAGTAGTGAGTGGAAACAGAGGAAAGATATGAGGACTGACTTTGGACACTGCAGCATTTATAGGTCAGGAAAATAAGAAGGAAACAGATGTGAGCTTTGGATTTAGCAACATGTTGGCCATTGGTGACCTCAACAAAAACAGAATTGTGGGGATAAAAGCTTGCTCCCCATCTCTAGCCCCAAAGGCATGAAGGTCTTGGGAAGAAACCGCTCCCTCTTAAGAAGACTGCAGGGAAAGCAGTGTGGTAGGGGAGAGTAAGTTTCAGCAGATGAAAAGGTGAAGAAAAAGATCAGAGAAGAGGTTTCAGATATTTGGGATTTTGCTGACTACACTTGGTGAGCTCCAAAGAGTACATTGGAAAAGTTTGATTTGAGAGATGAAAGAGAAATAGGGAAAGGAAGCAAAAGATGGGGGTTGTATTACAGAATATGTGAAAGGTTCTCTCAAGTTTTAGTTTAAAATAAAAAGAAATCCCTCATTGGGAAGCTAGACTGGAGAACCAAGACAACCAGACTTTCCCCCAGGCTCCTTAGCTTGTTTGTCTGAAGTGGCCTTTAGCACTGTCCTTCCTCCACAAGAACTGTGATTAGCTGGCCATGTCACTGCAGGACTGGTGTGGCGTGTGTGTGTTCTTCCTGTTCCATCAGTTGTAGGTTCCAGGAGAGGTTGGGGTGTGTGTGTGTGTGTGTGTTTTAGAGGGAGAGGCTAAGAACCTTTGGACACGGGAGTCACGCTACCTCCGGTTACTGAATTGGTGGGCATTTCCTGAGAAAGAGTTGTGTGTGAATTATCTCCTAGGTCTCTGGGGGCATTCGAGGTGTTAGAGGAAGACGAGGGACCCAGAGCCACCCAGCAAGTACCACTGTGGTTTGTCGGTCGCTAAACTGGGAAAGCATGTGCCCTACAGAGGAGGCTGTTGCTTCCAGTGTCTGCAAGACCCTCCTCTGCTGTGACAGCATTGCTGCCCCAGGGACAGCGCTGTTTTTCAAAGGGACCTATTGTAGCCACTTTATGATCACAACCCTTAGTTTGACTCAACACTTGTAAGCTTTCCATTCTGTCTGTATCTGTGCACATAGTAACACCTAAACTGGCAGAGGTGGGCAGAATGTTTTCACAATGTCATATTGCTAGCAGATGTCACACTGGCCTCTGAAGAAACTGTACTGTCTTGTTTCTACATTAAGTATGTAGTTGCATGAATATACTGCCATGTCACTGTTAATATTACCAGTTTTACACTTGGAAAATGGTACTTGCCTCTTTTAAATCTTTTATGTATTTAACCTCCTTTTTCCCATCTCACTGCTCCAAGAGAGGGAATCAAAATTGCATATAGGCTTTGCGGATTTGTTGTTTCCTCTACTTTCTCATCTCTAGTTCCTAAGGGCTCCTACATGATTGCTACAATAACTTGGATTAAAATATGTGAAACAGAAATTATCACAACAATTTATTGAAAACGAATACATGTTTTTTTTATTAACAACAGGAATTGGAAGAAAACAAATCATGAAAAGTACAGCAATGCCAATCAGAATGTGTGATCTGTTTCTGATTTTATGTCTTCACACCTAAGCCTTTTTTGTTTTTAATTGACTCCGTCCGTCTGTCTAGGCAGGACTGAATTTCATTGATACACAGATCAATATTCCCTATTACATAAGACAACAGAACAAATCAGATGTACATGCTGGAAATGAGGACAAATTCGGTGAAATCATTACCTAATAGCAATAGATAAAGCCCAACATGCTTAAAAATACTTATTTTTATTTTATTTTATTTTATTATTTTATTTTATAGCATGTGTGCAGTGGTGGGGGGCAGAGGGAGAGAGAGAGAGAGAGAGAGAGAGAGAGAATCCTAAGCGGGGTCCATGCTCAGTGCAGAGCCCAACACAGGGCTTGATTCCCCTGAATCATGAACTGATTCAATCGAATTCAAGAGAAAGATGTTCAACTGACTGATCCACTCAGGTGCCCCTTAAAAATACTTTTATACAAATGAGGTGTACATTTTGTATTATTAGTTTTCTTTAGAGTTCTTCAGATCATGAGTATCTTTATAAGTAAAATGAAAATCAAATATTGATTGGCAATATGCTTAATCAAAGACTTTACAACCAGTGCTAAATCATTATGCTAAATATACCATTTTTATATATAAGGGTTGGAAAAATAAATAATTCCTTTTGAGTTATAAAATATATTCTATGAATACCATCTTTATTAGATTTTTACTGATTAGGACTCTTGTGTTTTGCCAACCTGGTATGTTTGAAATAGTGACTGAGTATAATTTTAATTTGCATTTGTTTTATTATAAGCTAGATCCAGCATTTTTCCATATGTTACAGTACTGTTTACATTACTTTTTCTGTGAACTGTTAATATATTTGTTTTTCAAACATAGAGTATTTAAAGACTATCTTCCCATATTAGAATTATATCATATATACATTTTGCCAAATTTAAATTCTACAGCAAAAGCTATAGTTAAAATGGTAAAAAAAAATGGTAATTCATATCTGTGTTGGTAATGTATTTGGCATTGCTTATGTAATAGATTATATCTCAGTCTCTTGGGTTATGCTATTAGAATACCATAAACTAAATGGTTTACAAATAAGAGAAATGTATTTCTTGCCATTCTGGGGGCTTGAAGTCTGAGATCAGGGTGCCAGGGTAACTTGGTTCTGGCGAGAACTCTCTTCTGGGTTGCAGACTGCTAACTTCTCATTATACCCTCACCTGGCAGGAAACAAGGAGGGGACTCTCTGGGATCTCTTTTATAAGAGCACTAATCCTATTCAAGAGGGCTCTGTTGTTGAGACCTAATCATCTATAAAAGGCCCTACCTTCTAATATCATTAACAACAAGGGCAAAATTTCCACATATGGATTTGGAAGGGGACACAAACATTCAGTATATAGCACTAGCCTGCATCACTGTCACAGCGGGCTGCCTGTTAAATGTGCAGATTCCTAGGTCTCTTAGGTCTGGCTCAGGCCTTCTGACCTAGAAATTTACATTTCTGATAAATACTCAATGTAATTCATACGCATATTAAAGTTTGAGAACCATTGTAGTAGAAGGTATGAAATGAAGAAATCAGCAAATTTGGACATCAAAAGAAAGCCAGAATAGCAATACATAGGGAAACTAGATTTTAAATCACAGACTGACAACAGATGAAGAAAGGCACTATATCATAATAAAGTGGACTATCCAAAAGAAGATCTAACAATTATAAACATCCCCAAAATGGAAGCACCCAAATATATCAAACAATTAATAACAAACATAAAGGAACTCATTGCTAGTAATACAATAATGGTAGGGGACTTTAACAGGCCACTTACATCAATGCACAGATCATCTAAGCAGAAAATCAACAAGGAAATGGTGGTTTTGAATGACATACTAGGCAAGAAAAGAGCCAATGTAATCTGGACATTAACAAAATATTAAAAAAAAATTTTAAGCTACTATAGAAAGGTTTAAAGCTCAAGGTTAAAATCACTCTTGTAAAGGAAAATCAGCAAACTTTATACTTCTAAATCAATTATATCTGTAGACTTTAAAGTTTGATATTTTGTATCAGTAACTTAGGATATTTTCTTTCAAAAAGTAGTACTGTCATATCTCAGTTTATCAATATAGGTGTCAGATTCAATTCCTTCTAATACATTAACTCTTTTAAATCTATAGGTAGTTTTTAGTAAATGATTGCCCAAGAGTTCCAAGTGGCATTCTAGTCATTAGATTAGACAAAGGAGTTTGTGAAGCACCTGGCTGGCTCAGTTGGTGGAGCTTATAACTCTTGATATCAGGGCTGTGAGTTTGAGCCCCATGTTGGGTGTAGAGATTACTTAAAAATAAAATCTTTTTTAAAAAGAAAAGGAAGAAAGAAAAAGAATGTTTTGATGATTTTTGGCTGGTAATTTATTTTAAGAGACTCTCTAGTAAAGTTTTATAGACTACACACACACACACACACACATAAGAGTATATAAACACTTTCAGAATTATCTTCCATACCTTCACAAAGGTGAATTCTATTCCTGGTTTCTTGGATGAATGATGAGGGACTACAAATTAATGAGAAAATACATAGTGACAATATATATTAACTCTGGAGATAAAGTTCAAATATTTTATATTATTTTGCCCATATTTTAAATGGCATACCATTTAATAGGCTCCTTAAAAATGGAAAGAGGGGCGCCTGAGTGGCTCAGTCGGTTAAGTGTCCGACTTCAGCTCAGGTCACGTTCTTGGGTTCATG
The DNA here is from genome assembly GCA_004024585.1 of Paradoxurus hermaphroditus. Classification (NCBI taxonomy): domain Eukaryota; kingdom Metazoa; phylum Chordata; class Mammalia; order Carnivora; family Viverridae; genus Paradoxurus; species Paradoxurus hermaphroditus. The sequence continues at coordinate 15,119 of PITB01031812.1, forward strand.
AGTTCGAGCCCTGCATCAGGCTCTGAGCTGCCAGCACAGAGTCCCGCATTGGGCTCTGGAGCCTGCTTTGGATTCTGTGTCTCCCTCTCTCTCTGCCCCTCCCCAACTCACGCTCTGTCTCTCTCTCAAAAATAAATAAACATTAAAAAATTTTTTTAACTTTATTAAAAAATGGAAAGAAAAGTTATATTCAGATCACCTTTGGCAATGGAATTTTAGTACAAAGATATATTGATGTTTTATCTCCCTCCCTCTCTGTGTCTTTTTTTTCTTTCCCCTCTTCCCCTCCCCCTGGTTTTTGCTTAGTCTCACAAAGTCCACCTATTCGTGGAAACATATGGTATCTGTCTTTTTCTGACTGACTTATTTCACTTAACATAATACCCTCCAGTTCCATCCATGTTGCTACA
>PITB01031813.1:0-15529 GCA_004024585.1 Paradoxurus hermaphroditus
ATCGTGACCTGAGCTGAAGTTGGAGGCTTAACCGACTGAGCCACCCAGACACCAGTGTACCATGTATTTTTTAAACAAATTATCTACAGATGGATATTTGTCGCTACTGTTTTGTGATTATAAACAAAGTAGCAAAGAATATCCTTGTACTTTTGTTATTTGCATATGAGCAAATGAATGTATCCACAGGGAAATCTAGAAATGCAGCTGGCACGTAATATACACTTTAAATATTGGAAGTTTGCCCTTTCTTTTCTCTTCCTTCCTTCCTTCCTTTCCTTCTTTCCCATTTATTTCTTAACACAAGTGTCTACCTAGGCTCCGTTAGTGTGTTAGAGGGAAAGTTAATTCCTACCTCATATCGGAGTGTTTTATGCGATGTATCAAAGGTGTCTGCAGTTTGAGCACAAGTCCCAAACACGAATAGTGTATCAAATGTATTTCACGGGAAAGAGAAACTCACGTTTTAGGATATCCCCTAACATCTATATGTAGCCCTGCTTCAACTTCTGGGGCTTTCCCCCTGACGGAAGAAAATCGCCACCACTTCCTCAATTTTAGAACTTATTTGGTCCCATCCCCTCATTTTACAGATGAGGAAGGGACTTGCCCAAGGTCACAGGGGTCTATGGGATTAACTAGGGCTGGTGTCCTGGTAGCCCATTTGGTGGAACAAAAACTGTTTCCTTTGCTGCATGCTCCGATGGTCTCCAAGCTCTTGATCTTTCTGGTCTCCTAGAAAATTCAGTCTCAGGAACGTCCAGCTCATTCCTTTGCGAAGGTGCGACGCCAAATATAACAAAATTGTAAGGAACTATCTCCCTCTGCTGGTAACATTGTACAACTACATAGCCTAAAAAAAAAAAAAGCATCAGCTACAATGATGAAAAATTAATCATACCTTCAGAGTGAGACTCAGGCGACACCGGATAGACAACCTCATCCCCCTTGCTGTCCCCAAGGCTCAGTCAGGATAATTCACTTAAGAGAACGAGTTCACAGAAGAATGTATTCAAAGCAAATATAGCTCCAATATAGCATGCAACTCTTGATCTCTAGGTTGTAGGTTCAAGCCCCACGCTGGGTGGAGAGCTTACTTAAACATAAACTCTTCAGGGGTGTCTGGGTGACTCTGTCGATGAAGAATGCGACTCTTGATATCGGCTCAGCTCATGATCTTGCAGCCCTGCCCTGAAGCGTGCCTCCACACTCTCTCTCTTCTCCACACCCTCTCTCAAAATAAATAAACTTAAAAAATAAAATAAAATCCTTTAAAAAAAATCCAACAAAGTAAATACAGTTCCAGAGAGTGAACAAGACAAAAATCTCTTTTCTCTGACATTGTTCAGACTGTTCATAATATTAGATTTTAGACCCAGAGAATTTGAGCTGCTAATGGAATGTCCAGGGGAGATGCAAATTAGAAGCTTAGATTAAGAATTGGAAACACCAGATCAGGTCAGGGCTGGCAGTCAACTTTGGGAGTCTTTAGCATTCAGTAGATGCCTTACGCCACGAGCCTCTAGGTAAAAACAATGGACTGAGGACACACCCAGAGATGATCTATATTTCAGAGACAGGAAGTCGTGAAACCAGAACTAGTAAGCATGTCACTTTAACTTCTAAATAAAAACTAGTAACATTTAACACATGATTGCAGTTGGTATAATAATTATTAGGAATACAAATTGCAAAAATTCTTGGGGTGGGTGGGTGGCTCAGTTGGTTGGGTGTCCAACTAGGGTTTTAGCTAGGGCCACGATCTTACGGTTTTGTGGGTTCAAGCCCCACATCAGGCTCCGTGCGGTTGGCAGTGTAGAGCCTGCTTGGGCTTCTCTCTCTCTCTCTCTCTCTCTCTCTCTCTCTCTCCCTGTCCCTTCCCCACTCACACTATCTCTGTCTCTCTCAAAATAACTAAGTAGGCTTAAAAAAAAGAATTAAAAAATTCTAAACAGGAAGTTGTTACTTTAGAAAGATTAATGACATGCTAAAAACATGAGAAGAAACACGTTCCAAGTTAGGTAATTTGATTACAAATAGCTAAATGCAACACTACCAAATGACAGGTTTTTAAGACTGGGGGGCCTATGGGAATACGACAGTGAAAATAAAAATACATGGTGTTTGCTTTTCCCCCTGTTTGTGTGTTTTGGGAAAGAAAGGATGATTAGAGAATTGCAAGTTTTCTTGGGGAGGCAAGACACCCCCATAATGATAACAGGTAACCCGTGGAACTCTAACTATGGGTCAAGCACTGTCCAAGACTTCTCAGCATAGTAACTAGTTTAATTCTTCCAATCGACTTTTGAAGCAGCCACTACTATTATTATCATTTTTTTTACACTTGGGGAAACTGAGGCACAGAACCCATAAGTAACTTGCATAAGATCACACAAGCTTGTTCAAGTTGGAAGTGTCCAAGGTTGAACTTCAAAGTTCGAGGTCTCTACTTCTGTAGAGAAATGAAGCAGGAATACCGTTTAGGAGGATGCATAAATAAATGTTTAAGGAAATGCTAATGTATATATCTGTCATTGAAGACTCGGGAGAAACTTTCATAGATCTGGTTGGCCAGCTCAGGTGCAGAATTATCAACTTAAAACGGTCGTTTTAGTTAACAGATGCTTGGCATATGCTTTAAGTGAAGGAAAAACTGTAATGATTTTCATCTTATCACATAGAAATAACAAAATGTGTCATGCATCAGCAGATACTTTTCATCCTCTATCGAGGTATAAAAATGTTTTAAGAACTTTGGAAAAAACGTCATCTGCAGTTCATAAAGATTACCACTTTAAAAAAAAAAAAAAGGTTTTCAGTAGTTGCCTGCCCTTAGAAAAGATGGCTCCAAAGAACACACTTTCCGTACTCAGGACGATGACTTCACGTGGGCTCTCCCATTCAGTACAAGAGCTAACACGTTGCCCTTAAGAAAAATGGCAACCTTCTGGTTCCTCTGCCCTTTTCCATGATGGCTTTCTCGGTAATAAGGGCCCTGGCCTGGTGCTTCTTCCGGGCTTGGCAAGGGGCGGGGTCCATTGAGTAAAGCCTTGCGTGCCGGCGCCCGCGACGGAGGCGCGCTTCAGGGCGCAGGCGCGGGGAGGGGGGTGGGGGAGGAGGGAAAGCGGCGAGTAAGATGGAAGATGAGGAGGTCGCTGAGAGCTGGGAGGAGGCGGCAGACAGCGGGGTAAGGAGGAGCCGCCGCCGCGGGGCAGGGCCGGGCGGGACCTGGCGTGAGGGAAGCCTTCGGGGAGCGGGCCTGGGGATGGTTCTCCCCAAGGAAGGGCCCCACACGCCGGGCCAGGGGTGGAGGAGAGGCCCCCGGTCCCTGAGCGCCGTGAAGGCCTCTTAAAGGGGCCGCGTTCCATTTCTCCCTCCACCTTCGCCGGGTGCGCCTCCCTCCGTCCCCCCGACGTGCGCGTCACCCCGGGCGCCCCACCCGCTATCCAGGGCCTCTTTGCCTGGCCCCCGCGCCCGTTCTCTCGTCCCGGGACTCTCTGGCCCTTCCTCTCCTGTCGCCGCCCCCCCCACCCCCGTCCGAGTCACCATTTTAAAGTTCATGTGCTCTGATGAGGAGCGACACACCATGTGGGGGGGGTGGGGGTTGCTGCGTGGACCGGGGCGGCGTGCCCGGCTCCGGAAAAGAGCAGCGGCGGCCAGGAGGGGAAATTGAGTCGTCTCCGGGTCCCTCCACTCAGTGCTAAAATTCCCCATTGCTTTGCGCCTTCCGCCACGGTGGGCGAGTCTGGGCTTTTTTCTTTTTCACTTTTACTCCGAGAGCCCGTTGCAGGCGGGTCTCCCGGGGACCCCGCCGGAACAACCGAAAGCCCAGCGGGCAGCCCCTCTCCCCGGGGACCCACCCAACGATCTGAGCCCGGGGCGAAGGTCTCAGAGACTACTTGCTCGGGTCGGGGCGGGGGCGGGGGAGGGGTGCGATTTGTAAAGTAGCCGCATTCCTGGCAGAGGAGGTGGGGGAATGGACCCTTCGACTTTGCTTTTGGAGTTTTTGTTTGACCTCTAGACGCTGTAGGGAGACAGTTTATCTCGAGCTGAAACAGCCGGAACCAATTCTGTTAGGTTCGTGATTAATTTGGGTCTTTTCAGAGTTCGTGGTTCGGTGGTGACCTTTGCGAAGATGCGCGGGTAGCCTTTCGGCCTCCGGGTGCTCGTGTCTGTTCAGTGCTGGCTCGAGTGACCTCCACCTTCAAGGTTTATGGGTTGGGAGTGGGGCGTGGAGAGCTGAGTGTACCAGGCTAAAACAGGAGTTGGGGTTCCTCCCCCCAGGCGCCTTTGAGGGTGCTCCTCAGAGCTGGAAGAGGCAGGGAAGTTGACCCTCGATGCAGAGGGTGAATCTCTCTGCGGGAATGTTGAATCTTGGCTTCGCTTCGAAGTTTTTTCCGGTGGTTCAGCATTTCTTTCGCGGTGTTTATGTTTTTCCACTTAGCTTAATTAAGAACTTGAAGAATTAGTTCGTTCAGGAGGTATTTGATATAGTTCTTATGCGCTAACCATCTTTCTTGGATTTTGACGAGTAAGGAGAGCAATTGAAAGATTTTATAGCGAGCAACAGGTGTCGTCTGGGTGTTTATTCAGCAGACATTTTTTGGAGCGTCTGTATGTGCTGGGCAGTGTGTGTAGCAGTGACTTCGTGCTGTAGAATGCAAATTTTCCGGGGACAGGCATTTATTACCGGCCACTAATAAGAGTGCATCATTCAGACATTCTTCATGCACATCCACCTGCAAAAAAAAAAAAAAAAAGCCTGCCCTGTAATTTGAATGTGACTCAAATGATAAGTTTCTTGAGCATCTTGGCCTTTGTTTGTTTGTTTCTGACCTGTTTATAAAGGGAGGTGAGTTTTTCATGTTAAAAAGAAAATGAAAACAAAAATGAATGCAGGATTCAGAAATTGGGGGATCACTTGTGTTTTTCAGAACAGGTAAGTCGCTTAGGGATCAGCTAGTGCAGGCCCACGTTTTATAGCCCAACGAACCCCAGGGGTGTAGGGTTTGGCTTCGCTCTTTCTGACGTTGCTCAGCACTGTTTACTATCTGTTAGTAAAACCCTATTTAGAAGTGCCGGGACACAGAGGTGGGACCCAGACCTTGCCTCCTTGACGTGAGAGCAGTAGCTGCCAACATGCAGGTTCCTTCTGTATCTTTTATTTAATTGGACCCTTGAAAGACCCTGTAGAGTTGCTGTCCTTTCATAAACAAGGAAACTGACGTTGAGGTAGTAACCTGCCTTGCTCCAGGTCACGCGGATAGTAGGCAGGGAGCTGGGATTGGACGCCAAAGCCTGTCTGACTCCAAGGCCGAGTTCACTCTGTCGCGTTTTGCCGTCTCTCTTCCCGGGACCTGTGGAAGACTTCGGAGTTGGGCATTACCTTTACGGCTTAACATGTTTGCTTTGGGCTTCTATTCGAAGGCTCGCCTGAATTTGATTCCCTTTTTCGAATTTCACGAAGGGTTTTGTAGAGGTGCACTTCGGAAGGAAGGGTGTCAGGGAAGGGATGGAGGAAGGACTGTGCCCCACACCCCTGGGAAACCAACCGATGGTACGTGTCTCTGCTGGAGCCAGTTACGTGGGTACAAGTCCTGGCTTCAAGTTATCCTTTCTCCCCCCTGACACGCGGTCATGAGTGTCAGCACCCACTCTTCCAAAAACACAACCCGGGTGGTGAGAAGACTAGTAAATGGGGGTTATTGATTTTTATTTTATTTATTTATTTACTTTTTGGGGGTTCAGTGATTTTTAAAGTGAACCCTCAAACTTTATATAACCTGGAGGTAGTTCTGATCCTTCAAAGTAGAGGCTTTGGGGCGATCCCTGCCCTCAGCACCACAAATATTTTGACAGCATCCTGGAAGGTTGTTTTGGTTTTTTTTTAATGTTTATTTATTTTGAGAGAGACCACACCTGCCCATGTGGGGAGTGGAGGACAGGCAGAGAGAGAGAGAGAGAGAGAGAGAGAGAGAGAGAGTGTGAGAGTATCCCAGGCAGGCTCCTGTTGTATTCACAGAGCCCAATGCAGGACTCAGTCTCACTAACCTTGAGATCATGACCTGAGCTGAAGTCGGGAGTCAAATGCTTAACCGACTGAGCCACCTAGATTCCCCTGGAATTTCTTAGGTGTCAGTACATCCGAGGTCATTTTTTTCTTGCATATTTTCAAAATAATATTGAGTCCTATCGTGTGATTCTAGGGAAGACTTTGAGAAACACTCCAGACATTCTGTAAACAGCCTCCTTTTTGCTTTTAGTTAGTGTAGTGAACACTGATCTGATACAGAACTATTCCTTTCCTGTTTCCTCCCAAGGAGTTACATCTCCAATCAAAGGACAATTCAAGGAATATAACTTACATCCTACTAAGGAAATGCTTCTTTCAAAATATACCGCCTTTGGGAGAAATGAAAGTGTAAATTGAGTTCATTTTGATTCAAACTCTTAAATTCGGTCCTTTGTTTTAAGCACATTTCAAGGGACAAATAGAGCATTTTGTAATCGGAAGACATCTTTGTGCTCCAGTAAAAAACCAAAATCAGATCAACAGTTTGGTTAATTTCTGACGGTTTGAAGCTTTATGTATATTCACTTGTTTAGAAAACAACAGCAATGAACAAAGGCATAACCTAGTCCATCTTGTCGGTAATGGGCTAACCTGATCCCGGGGGAAGACAGACCCTACATAAATGGACTTGGACTGGTAGTTACAATGCATCGGCAGCCTCTCTGATTTCTTTGCATCTCAAAAGTTGCCTTTTGTTCTTTGCCAAGGGCAAGTCGTATAACTAATTGGAAGAAAGTGTATCTTGAGTTGAAGGATGACCGGTCTGACTTCTGGACTAAGAATTTAAATTTATGTTTACTTTCAACACTCGCTGAACCTCTAAACATTACCCCATCAGTGATGCTGGACGCCATATATGTCTGTAGGAAGGGGTCGGTAAACCCTCCATACTTACTGGGCAGTGGATGAGTCAGATGGGAAGGCAGCACATTCTTTGGAAGAGACATAGATGGGGTACCGTGGCTGGAGTCAGAGACAGCCTTGTGGAAAGAAGCTGATGATGAATTAAGGCAATGATGAATTAAGCTGTAGAAAGTCTGGGAGGGGTGGGTGGAGGGCAGGGCCAATGTGTATACGTAATGGGCAGCAAGGGAAGAATGTGCCGCGTTGGGAGAGCTACAAATACTTCCTTCTGGCTGTGGGGTAAGGGGTTGGCAGGGCCGAATGGAAAGAGATGAGGCCAGAGAGGTGTGCAGGGGCCAGATCGGGAAGGGCCTTGTTGTGCTTGGTTCTGGGGAGCTTGGACTTTGTCCTGACAGCACAAGAGAGCTTTGAAGGCTTTTTTAATTTTTTTTTTTTTTTGAAGCATAGTAGTGGCATAGATTTTTTTTTTTTAGTGTTTATTTACTTACTTTGAGACAGAGAGAGCGTGGGTGAGCGATCGAGCACGGGGGAGCGGTAAAGACAGAGGGAGAGAGAGAATCCGAAGCAGGCCCCACGCAGTCAGCACACAGCCCAACATGGGGCTGGATCCACGAACTAGATCATGACTTGAGCCGAAATCAAGAGTCAGATGTTTAATCAACCGAGCCACCCAGGCATTCTTGGCATAGATTTTAAATTAATTTTTAAATTAAATTAATTTTTAAATTAAGAGATAACTTTGATTTACTTCTTTTTTTGGGTGTGTGTGTGTGTGCGCACGCACGGGTGATTTTTATTAAAGCATGGGGACAGGACCCATGGGCTGCCTGATTTTACTCCTTATTCTTTAGAGAAGAGGCCATTCTCCCTGAAGCAAGGCTTCTATCTTACTTTGGGGTCCTCAGCGCTTCCTGTGACTGCCGTCATTATGGAATATTTGCCGTGGCTGTGGGTAGTGGGCAGATAACGGTTATTTCGGGGCTACCTGGTGTTGGTTTCTTTGTCCTCACAGTAAAGAAGACATTTAAGATTCGTGGTTTCAGAAAGTACAAGTCCAGGTGTGCCATGCCCGAAGGAGCCGTTGCTGAGCTATTCCAGGTCTTTCTGGGAAGGTTGGGTCTTAGGATTGTGATGTGCTCAGAGCGGGTTTCCTGTAAAGCGTTTGGCCGGTTTAGACACGATCAGGCTGAGCAGTGTGTCCCTGTGATTCTGGAACAAGTAGGATAATGCGCTTTTCACTCGTAACTTCCCTGCTCCTTTCATTGAGGCTGCTTGGGGGGCTTGTTCCCAGCATGCTCTAGGTGTTCGACAGAGCTGCCGTGGTCGCCGTGGGCTGGAAATGCGGACCGTCTCGGGCCTTCTTGCTTTACCTTCTACAACAGGAGAGAACTTAGTGTATCTTCGCAAAGCGTTTGGTAAATTCCTGCAAGAGAGAAGGCAGCGTTGTCTCCATCTGAGGACTCAGGCGTGTTCGTGGGGCCAGATCTCTCTTTCCAGTTTCCACCTTTATACTGCGGTGGCTTCCCCACAGTTCATGTCCGTTTCCGGCTGTACCGGGTAGAAGCCTTCGCCGAGGTACGGTGTGTTCTTGCCTGCACACCTGGCCCACAGGAATAGAGACTCTTCTGTCAGGACAGTTACTGACTTGTTGGTTTCCTAGAAGACTGAGTTTAGCTACTTACATCTGTGGCCAAAATACAGAATGAATGTGTGTGTGTTTTTTAGGTAGTAACCATAGAGATTTCTCTTGCTGAAGTGTTCTAACCGGTAGCCTCTGCCAAGCATCCTTCTCTTTAACATTCAGCTCCGTCGTGCAGGATGTTCGCTGGGAAGAGGAGGTGAAAACCTGCCCCCGCAGAAATTAGCAACAAACCCTGACCTCAGGCTTCATGTTGATAAAGAATCTTATCCCTGAGGGTAAGACCTTTCAAAATGTCCTTCCAGGAAGTCGTCCCCTCCCTGCACCCAACACTCTTTCCCTTTTAAAGAGGGAACACAGTTCATGCTTATAACACGAACACAGGAAATAACAGTCATTCCTTCCTAAAAGGAATAATATGACAGTGGAAATTGCATTCTTCAGGGTCGTGATCTTAGACTGTTTGAACTCAGGTCTGGAGAGGTCAGGATTGCCCTCACTCTTCCTAGACCTTTTTTTAATTTAATTTTGTTTTTTAGTGTTTATTTATTTTTGAGAGAGAGAGCGAGCGAGCGAGTGAGCACGAACCGAGGAGGGGCGGAGAGAGAGGGAGACACAGAATCTGAAGCAGGTTCCAGGCTCCAGCCTGTCAGCACAGAGCCCGACGCGGGGCTCGAACTGGTGAAATGCGACGTCATGACTTGAGCTGAAGTCGGATGCCTAACCGACTGAGCCCCCCCCCTCCCCCCCCGGTGCCCCTCTTCCTAGACCTTGAGAGCCAAATCCCCAGCCCTCATGCTCTGGCACTCGGCACACTCTTGGCCAAATACCAGCATTTGTGACCCCCCAGCTCTCACTGCTGTTTTTGCCACCTCCTTGCACATCTCCCTGGTGGGTGGATTCTGCCCATAAGCCCACAAGCTCCCGAGTCCTGCTGGCCTCTTTTGGAAGGGCTCCTTAGATAGCATCTTCAGGGCTCACTGCAGGCTTTGCGGAGTGCATTTTTACATTCGTTATCCCGGTCAGTCTCCGCGACCCGTGACCTGGTGGTGCGTACGTGTTTTTATTCCTGGCGGCCGGGAGAGGAAGTCACTTGGCCGATCTCAACTCAGCTACTGGCATCCTGAGCCCACACTCTTAGGGACCTTTTTGGACCATTTGCCTTTGCTTCTCCGCAGATAATTAACCAGTTAACAGCTTTAGGATGTTGTGTTGCTAGTTCCCTTGAAGTATTGTTATTTGTTTCACCTGGGATTGACCTTCTGCCTCTGTAGTCTGATGATGCGTTAATGAATTTGTTGTCTCTGAGAAACTTGAATTTGGTTTCCAAGAGCCAAAAGGACAAAGCTGCTGTTGGTGGTTGTTTTAAATTAAAATTTTTTTAATTTAATTTTTAAAGATTTATTTATTTTTGAGAGCTCGCAAGCAGGGAAGGGAAGCGGGGGGAGCAGGAGATCCAAAGTGGGCTCTGTGCTGGCAGCATCGAGCCTGTTGCCAGACTCAGACCCGCAAGCCATGAGATCGTGACCTGAGCTGAAGTCAGACGCTCAACCGACTGACCTACCAGGCGCCCCTAAAGTTTTATTTTAAGTAGGCTCCACACCCAATGTGGGCCTCAAACTCCTGACCCAAGATTAAGAGGCGCATGCTCCACTGACTGAGCCAGCCAGGTGCCCCCGCTGTCGGGATAACACTGAGAACAGTGACTGCAAATCAGTGACATGCCGGTTGAAATCTTGATTGTAATTGGGAAATAACATAACATCCGGCCAAGTGAAAAGAGAGCATATAAATATGTTTTGCTCAGCTCTCTTGAGAAGATTTAACCACTCAGCTCACTATCTTAAGGATCCAGCATCTGAAGTTGCAGACTGCCCGCCTTTGGGTATTCAGCCTGTATGCTTTCGCGGGGCGCACACTCCGTTCACATGTTGGATTCAGATGCTCTTCCCCGGGTCTCGATTGCTCTCCTGTCCTTCGGAGTCCCCACTTTATTTATTGTGTGACCGGTTGTGTTCTGTCCTGCTTACTTTCTCGGCTTGGCCTGGAGGCATTGTGTTTGCTGCCCCTGCTTAGTGCCATGATTCTCAGTAGCCTTTGATGACTGTGCCTTCGTGTGTTTGGATGAAACCTCCCTGGTGGTGTAGCGGGGGAGGTAAGAATGACTGTTCCATGCCCCGGAGTCCAAATGCATAGTAATTCCTTCTGGGAGAGGAACCTTGCCGTCTTTATACCAGGAGGAGAGAGTAGGTCACTTCTGCCAGTCAGTGACCCACTTCCTCCATCCACGACCAGAACAGAAGTCTGAAGGCCAGGCTGACTCGTGAGGTGCCAGGTCTGGCTTGGGGCAGATCACGGCCTCAGCAGCTTCCTTTTCGTCTTTTGTCACCGGGGGTTAATAAAGTCCTCCCGGCCTGGCGGTGAGGGTTAAACGGGGAACTTAGTGAAGCAGGCACACAGGCGGATGTTGGAGCAGAGAGAGGTGGCCGGGAGTGTGAGGGCCGTGTTCCCCGGCCCCCCGGCCCTCCAGCGGGGCCTCTGGCTGGCTGGAGTGGCAGGTTCCTAAGACTGGCTGAGGGGTCTCTTTCTCGCTGCGCCTGAGAACTAACACACAGTTTTCTCTGAGTTGTAAGGGAAAGGCAATAACGTGGAGGAAGGGGAGCCCCGTGAGATTCTCCCCACTATTTTATTCCAGGGACAGGGCTCGCCACTGTTACCCCCCTCCCGCCCGCTCTGCTCCTTTAAGGTAAGGGGTTGCATGGGTTCCTTCCCCGTGGAGACTCTGAAGAGGCGCTGGGAGCGGAAGCAACCGGTGTCTCAGGATTGCAGCTCTCAGCCCCGAGGCCCTCCCGCCTGGGACGCATCTGTGTCTCCAGGCTTGTTCTGCACCGAAGAATGATTTCCTTTCGGGGACTTCTTCCCAGACTTAAGGTCTGGACTCTGTTGTGGTCCGCCACTGCGGTGGTCCGTCCTTAGGACCCCTGAGCTTGCGCTGGCCTGGCCTGGCCTGGGGTGCGAAGGGGGCAGGTGGGTGTTCCCTGTCCGCCTTTATCCTGCCTCCGTAGTTCCTGTGGCCACCCACTAGCCATTCCTTTTGCTTCCTCCTCTTGAGGTTTAGGGTCCAGTTTTGTCCCTTGCCAGTCGAGTGGCCTTAGGCAAGTCATTTAACCACTGAGCGTGCAGCACAGCTGCCGTGGGTCTCATGGATCATGGCGAGGGTGGGAGGTGGTGAAGGGAGGGCCGGAGCCTTCCTTACACACACCTGCGGCAGGTGCTTGGCGTGTGCTGCTGCCGCCGCCACCGCCACCACCACCACCGCCACCACCACGGCTGACAAATGCCTGTGACAGCTCAGCTCGTACTGTGAACACAGTAGTGTTGCTGCCTTCAGACCCAGATAGACCCAGTTCAGATTCTGGCTCCCCTCTGTACCAGCTGTGGAACCATGGTCAAGGTACATAACCTCTCAGAATTGGTTTCTAAATCATTTGTAAAATGGGGCTATCTCTCTCTCTGTCTCTCTTTTAATGTTAATTTTTGGGAGACAGGGTGCTAGCAGGGGAGGGGAAGAGAGAAGGGGACAGAGGATCCAAAGTGGGCTCCGAGCTGAGACCGCAGAGCCTGATGCGGGGCTTGAACTCCTTAATCGTGAGATCATGACCTGAGCCGAAGCAGGACGCTTAACTGACTGAGCCACCCAGGGGTCCCCAAATGGGGCTATATCGCTAAAATACTGTTTCACAGGATGGTTCGTTAGTTCTTGTGTTGGCTACCGTTTTAGGCGCTATGGACAGCTGTAGCGAATGAACTTTCTTCTACAACTTGCTTTGTAGTGGAGAAAGATGGACAGTAGACAATAATGCTTTATATACACACGCAATGAAGTAAAATAAGAGAGATAAAGAACGTAGAAAATGATTGGCAGAGGTGCCACGGTGTGGGGGGGCGGGGGGAGGAAGGTCGAGGAGGCCTCTCAGTAAAGATCGGCAGAGGGACCCAAAGGAAGTGAGAAAGCATGTGTGCAGAAGGAGCTGCTGTAAGTGCATTCCAGGCAGAGGGAACAGCGAGTGCAAAGGTCCTGAGGCTGGAGCGTGCATGGCTTATTTGAGGACCAGTGTGGGGGGGGGCAGTGGTAGGAAATGAGGTCAGAGGCAGCAGGGAGCTGGATCCCCTTGAGACTAGCAGGCTCTGGTGGGTATTACCGAGATAAGAAGCCATGTGAGGGTATTGAGCAGAGGCTGACTTGGTTTAAAAGGATGATTCATTCTGGTTGTTACGTGTAAAATAAACTGTAAGGGAAAGAGTGGAAACACAGACTGATGAAGATGCTATTTCAGCTGTCCGTTCAAGGGCTGTGGTAATTGGGGCCAGAGAGATCACAGCAGCAAAAGCGTTGAGAAAATTTCAGGATCTGTTTTGCAAGTAGAACCAACAATGTGGGGGATGAAAGAGGCATAAGACTGGGATTCCTGAGGGTGGGGTGAGGGGAGGGGGCGTGGGAGGAGCGGGCTTGGGTAAGTGAATGAAATCAAGAGTTTGGTTTGGGGCCTGGGGAGTTTAGGTCCCTTGTGAAATCAGAGTGGGAGTGGCGAGTTGGCAGCCGAACACCGACGTGTGGAAGGCCGTGGAACTAGATGAGGTCGCCGAATAAGCCAGCGGAGTCACAGAGGACGGGAGGTGCAGACTTGCCAACCTCCGGGGCCTGGAGACGAAGAGGAGCCTGTCGTGTTCAGGGGACATCAAGTATGGGCTGTGAGAGGAGCCTCCGGGAGGCTGAGAGGGGACCGGCAGGCTGGGACGGACAGTGCGCTCAGGACGGGGAGCGTTGAGTGGTGTCGGGTGCTGCCGAGAGGTTGAGGGAAGTGACGCCGTGGAGGCCGTGGAGTTGACCGTTGAGTCTGCCAGCAGTGGAGGTCACTGGCAACTCGGGCGAGTTCCAGCAGGATGGTGGGGCGTAGGGAGCAAGATTGACGTGCGGTGGTGTCACTCAGAGCAGGGCCTGGGCCGGACCTTGGGCACAGGGCGAGCGCTGGTTGGCGGCACACTGAATGACAAGACCCGCCGCGGTAGGAGGGCGGTAGGAGGGTGGTAGAAGGTGCACCTCGGTGAACAGCAGGCCGCTTGCCTCTTGGGGCCCTGAGGTGCTCAGCTGCTGGTTGCTGAAATCGTAAATGTATAACAGATACATCTTAGATCTCAGGCAGTGTTGTCCGAGAGAAGCACCACGCGACCCACACGTGTGATTTAAAACTTTCCTGAAGCCACATTTAAAAAGTATAAGGAAACAGGTGGAATTGATTTTAATATTTTTTTAAATTTTATTTACTTAAGTAATCTTCGTATCCCCAGCATAGGGCTTGAACTCACAACCCTGAGATCAAGAGTCGCATGCTCCACTTGCTGAGTTAGCTAGGCACCCCGAATTTGAATATTTTACACGGAATGCAGCATACCCCAGATAGTATCACGGTCAGCACATAATCAGTATGGAAAATACGTTAGTGAGCTGTTTTGCATTCTTTTTTTTTGTGATAAGTCTGGGAAGCCTGCTATGCGCTCGGCGTTCACGGCACATCTCAGTTGGGACTGGCCACGTGTGAAGTGCTCACCAGCCTCATGTGGCCGTGGCCACTGGACTGGGTGGCGTGGCTGGAAAGTGTGCCCAAAGGATTTCCTCTTCCTGGGCAGGTGCAGACCTGGAAGCCTTAATGAACTTGGGAAGGAAAGCAGGAAGTGGCGTCCCTTCCAAGCAAGTGAGAATTGTTTTGTCTCTGCCTCATATGCTGCTCCCTCCCCGCCCCCCCAAGCCCCTCATGGTTTTCTGGAGCCCCTGGTTTCTTCACATTCTTATCTTGCTGGCCTTAAAAAGTATGGCTGACTTTCTGCAGCAGCTTTTTGAGTCGCTTGGATATCAGCCAATAAAGACCTTTGCTCTCGGCAGCTCAAGTGATACCCGATGGATTTCGGTTGAAGATCTCTCTTATTTGGGGGTCCCTCTTTTTTCCTTTCCCTTTTCCTCTGTACATGCCTCTCTCTTTTTTTTGAGAGTCTGTTCTTTAGGTCTCTGCCATTTTCTCTGACTCCTGGCAGGTCCACCGCCTCCCCGTTTCTCTTTGCACAACACTGTACAGCTACCACAGCGACCGCGGTCCACCGACCGGTCCTCTCCCTCCGGCCTGGGCTCTCCTCTTCAGCAAAGGTTACCTCCCCTCTGGGTGTCCAGCCTTATAGTCAATTTGCCACAAGTGCTTGTCTCCAACTTGTTTTTTTCTTTTTTTGTCACATCGAAGCAAAAGGACAATGGCTTTTGAGATACATTAACAAAGCATAGACTTCCTTCGGGCGGGAATTTTAAAACTGTATCCTGTGCCCCTGCCATGACCCATTTAACGTGGAATGTTTTTCTTGCTGTGGGAGTAGCAGAGAAGGGAGGAGTGTTCTGTGTTCCTTCAAACAGACTAACCTGTCTGTATTTAAAAAAAAAAGAGAGAGAGAAAAAAGGCAACTGATGAATTCATGGCCTCAACTTCTGCCTTTTTCAAGATTTTACTTTTAAGTAATCTCTGCAGCCAACATGAGGCTCGAACCCACAACCCCAAGATCAAGAGTCGTATGCCCCACCCCCACCGGCCGAGCCAACCAGCAAAAAGCTTTTTGCTTTTTTTTTTTTCTGACTTAATCAGTCGTGTTTGTCCAGGAGTTGAGTTAGTGTTTTGAACCTGACCGTGTTCCTGAATGAAGCGTTGCTGTAGAATCAAACCTGGCGTGATAAGACTTCGCTCCCTCCCCGGAGTTAGCCAGGGGCAGTAGATGAAGCACTGTCCCGGTCACTGCCGCACCGCCGACTAGAGGAACCAGGCAGGGGCTGAAACAGAGTGGGCAGAGTTGGTGTGGAGGTGGTTTGGAAAAGCCTACGGATCACGCCTGGACTGGCGCGCTCTAAAAGTACGCAG
>PITB01031814.1:0-15281 GCA_004024585.1 Paradoxurus hermaphroditus
CCATATTCATCAGGGATATTGGCCTGTAATTCTCTTTCTTTGCTGGGTCTCTATCTGGTTTGGGAATCAAAGTGATGCTGGCTTTATAGAATGAGTCCAGGAGTTTTCCTTCCGTTTCAATTTTTTGGAACAGCTTGAGGAGGATAGGAATTAACTCTGTTTTAAATGTCTGGTAAAATTCGCAGGAAAGCCATCTGGTCCATGGCTTTTATTTGCTGGGAGGTTTTTGATAACTGATTCTATTTCTTCACTAGTTATGGGTCTATTCAAATTTTCTGTTTCTTCCCGTTTGAGTTTTGGTAGCGTGTGGCTATTTAGGCATTTGTCCATTTCTTCCAGGTTGCCGAGTTTGGTGGCATATAATTTTTCATAGTGTTCTCTGATGATTGCTTGTATATCTGAGGGATTGGTTGTAATTATTCCCTGAAAAGGAAAAAATTCATTATTTTATCTGTTTGAGTTGTCTCTCTTTTCTTTGTGAGAAGCCTGGCTAGAGGTTTGTCTATTTTGTTTATTTTTTCAAAGAACCAGCTTTTTGTTTCATTGGTCTGTTCCACTACTTTTTCTGTTTACATATGATTAATTTGTGCCCTGATTTTTGTTATTTCTCTCTTTCTGCTGGGCTTGGGTTGTTTTGGCTGTTCTGCTTCTAGTTCCTTTGGGCATGCTGTTAGAATTTGTGTTATTGATTTTTCTTGTTTCTTGAGGTGGGCCTGGACTGCAATATATTTCCCTCTCAGGACTGCCTTTGCCGCATCACAGAGCGTTTGGATTGTTGTATTTTCATTTTCATTTGTTTCCATGTATTTTTTAATTTCTTCTCTGATGGCTTGGTTGACCCACTCATCTTTTAGTAGGTTATTTCTTAGCCTCAATGTTTTTGGATATTTTCCAGGCTTTCTCCTGTGGTTGATTTCAAGTTTCAAAGCATTGTGGTCTGACAGTGTGCATGGTATGATCTCAATTCTTTTATATTTATTCAGAGCTTCCCTGTGCCCCAGAATGTGGTCTATCTTGGAAAATGTACCGTGTGCAGTTGAGAAGAATGTACATTCCTTTGCTTCTGGGTGATGGACCCTGAAGAGGTCTGTTAGGCCCATCTGTTCTAATGTGTTGTTCAGGGCCATTGTCTCTGTGGTGATTTTATGTTTTGTGGATCTATCCAATGCTGGGAGTGGAGTGTTAAGGTCCCCTACTATTAGGACATTTTTATCAATAAGGTTACTAATGTTTATAATTAGTTGTTTTACAAATTTGGGTGCCCCCAAATTCGGCGCGTATTTATAATTATTAGCTCTTCCTGCTGGATGGTCCCTGAGACTATTATATAATGTCCTTCTTCATCTCTTATTACATCGTCCATTTTAAAGTCTAATTTGTCTGATATAAGTGTAGCTACTCCGGCTTTCTTCTGACTTGCAGTAGCATGGTAGATAGTTCTCCATCCCCTCACTTTCAATCTGAAGGTGTCCTCAGGTTTAAGATGAGTTTCTTGAAGACAGCAAATAGATGGGTCTTGTTTTTTAATCCATTCCGTTACCCTGTGTCTTTTGATTGGCGCATTTAGTCCATTTACATTCAGTGTTAATATTGAAAAATATGGGCTTACAGTCACTATATTATCTGTAAGTTTCATGTTTGTAAGGTCGTCTCTGGTAGTTTGTGTTCTTTGCAAACTTTCCTTCATAGCGTGCCCCTCAGGATCTCTTGTAGTGTTGGCTTATTTGTGATAAATTCTTTCAGTTTTTGTTTGTTGGGTAAAACCTTGATCTCTCTTTCTATTCTGAATGACAGGCTAGCCGGATACAGAATTCTTGGTTGCATGTCCTTCCTGTTCATCACATTGAAGATGTCCTGCCATTCCTTTCTGGCTTGCCAAGTTTCTGTAGATAAGTCTGCTACTACGCTTGTATGTCTGCCTTTGTATGTTAAGGTTCTTTTGTCCATAGCTGCTTTCAGGATTCTTTCCCTGTCTTTATATTTTGCCAGCTTCACTATGATGTGTCGTGCAGAAGGTCTATTCAAGTTACATCTGAAGGGAGTTCTCTGTGCCTCTAGGATTTCCATGCCCATTTCCTTCCTGGGGAAGTTCTCAGCAATGATTTGTTCAAGAACCCTTTCGACTCCTTTCTCTCTCTCTTCTTCCTCTGGAACTCCTATGATACGGATATTGTTTCTTTTAGTGCATCGCTTAGCTCTCGAATTCTCCTTTCCTGTTCCCGGATCAGCTTCTCTCTCTTTTTATCCGCTTCCTCTTTTTCAGTGATTTTATCTTCTAATGCACTAACTCTTTCCTCTGCCTCTTCAATCCGTGCTGTGGCTGCTTCCAATTTGCCTTGTATTTCATCCAAGTTCTTTTTTAATTCTTCCTGACCGTTTTTAAGGTCCTTGAACTCTGCCGCGTGGGACCCCTTGCATTCAATTATGCTTTTTTCAAGCCCAGCGATTAGTTTTATGATTATCATTCTATATTCATGTTCTGTTATGTTGCTTATATCTGTTTTCATCAATTCTTGAGGTGTCACTGCTTCTTGGAGATTCTTTTGAGGAGAATTCTTCCGTTTTGTCATTTTGGCTAGATGTGTTTTGGATTGTTTCTTGAAGTTGCCCTGGAAAGGAAAACAGAATTTTATCTGGGCCGTTTCTGTTTTCGCCTTCATTCCTTGTAAGCTGCAGCACCTTTTCTCCCTGATTCTTGGAGTTGAGAGAGACTTTGGTTTCAGTCGTTCCCGTTTAAAGGACAAGCGAAATACTGGAGCCCCCTATTCCTCTGTCATGTTGGCCCTCCTCCGAATCCTTCCCATTCTTGACCCACCACTTTCTCTTTGCTATCAACTGGGGCACAGAGCAAAAGGTGTGCCTGATTGCATGGCACTGCCTCAAGAGAGGCAACAAAACCCAAGAGAACAATAGAGTTAGACCAAAATTTCTCTGTTTGGTATTACTGAGATTTTGGAACAGATCATCCATTGCTATGGGGAGTTGTCCTGAGAATTGTAGGTTGTTAAGTAGCAAGCCTCCCCTCTACGTAAGAAATTGTCCATATTACACTCTTCCCCAGTTGTACTAACCAAGAATGTATCTAAAATTACCAAATCTCACTTGAGGCATAGTGGGAGCAGAACCCTCAGCTGAGAACCACATAAGATCACCTAAGACCAGGTAGATTAGATGTTGCAAAGCCCCAGTATGAGCTTCCTATCTCATGCTGCAGGGATATTGAGCCTGGTTCAATGTCTCTCAAGAATTCTTGAAGGGTAATTTATAACTTCCCAGGTAAGCAAACTTCTAATGTAAGCCAGCTATGAATACGTGTTCCAGGTATACCTGTTATTTATCCTGCCCAGAAAGACTGATCAATAATGCCTTTCACAGCAAGTTTTCTCTAGTGACTGACGTCGGATTACAGATGAATACACACTTTTTAAACAAAAGAATTGAGTGGTGCTTGTGTAGCTCAGTCCATTGAGCATCTGACTTTGGCTCAGGTCATGATTTCATGGTTCATGAGTTTGAACCTTGCATGGGGCTTTCTGTTGTCAGTACAGAGCCCATTTAGGATCCTCTGCCCCCCCCCGCCCCCCCGCTTTCCCCCACTTGCGTATGCCCTCTCTCTCTCAAATATAAATAATAGTAAAAAAATAAATAAAAAGAGAATTATATGCATTGCCATGTTGCACTCCAGAAAGTTTAACACATATAATTTTACCTGAGAGTTTTTGAATATATCATCTCAGTATTGGTTGTCCGATTCATTATATTACTTGGTTTTGATTATTTATTTTATTTTGGTGGTTCTGATTATTTGAATTTAAGCAATCCCTACTGTCAAAACATATTTTAGATGGTTAATAATAACCACTATGTAAAATAGCTGTACAAACATAAAGATAGATACAGATAAGAATTGGTAGAAAGGAAATGGGAAATCACTGCCAGGAACTATAATCTAGCATTGTCCATATGAATTTCCTGGCAGGTAGAAGAAAAGAAAAATAAGGCATTAAGAAGTTATCTCATAATCGGATCAAATCTTATTTTTTATCATGATTCTTGAAGGCTAATGGGAAAATTGGAATTTGGCCTACAAGACCTTTGGAATCTTTACAATCACATTGTTGTCTACTCTGAAACAATAGATTTACCCATATACTCACATCTATACTACTTAAAAATCTAAGAATTGGCTGCTCTCATTTATGGAGATTGTATTTCAAGTATTTATCGGCTGGAAAAATGGGTTTTAAAAACATTAAGAATTGTTTTGTTCTATTTATAATTAGACTGTGTGGGGTTTATGAATAAGAAATATATGCATGGTAAAAATGTTCAAAAGTCATACTCATGTAAAAAGTTAAAAATAAGTCAACTTCCCCTTCATAACTCACTTCCCAGTTTCCCCAGAGGCAGCCAGTGTTATCAGCTACTTGTGTATTTTTCCAGAGATATTTTATGCATAGACAAACATATACATATGCAATCTCTTTATGCACATGGTGTCGTGCTATATATAAAATTCTAACAAATGGAAGCTGTGTAGGATTTGCTGGCCCATGCTCCTGGGACACATTAATCTTGGGTGTACAAATAGGGATGCATTAAGATTCATGCACCTTATTGTGTGGAGTTTTGCATCAGCCTGACTTTCAGTGCTTTTGGTTCCCTTTACATCTCTTCTGCATATCTTTTGGCGTCCACGTGTGATTTCTCAGTTGCACAAGCAAGTATTTCCACTTCTGTCAACCTAAAGCCTGCAATCTTTAAATTTGCTCCCAGAGAAGTTGGGTAAGGCATTCAGACATTTTCTCTATTGCTCACAGTTAGGTCACTCCACTTCTCTACTCCACCTTCCTGATAAGAATCTCGGTTGCTCCCCAACATAACTCTGAAGCATTGCTCTTCTCCTGGAGTATGGCAGGTTCTCTGGAGCTCTTGGCATAGCAAAGCTGTGCCCACAGTATTCTCTGCAGAACTGAGAAGACGTTAATTCTTCTTTTGGTCTCATAGTCTCTCTTTGCCAATCACTTGACTCCCTCCAGAATTAGACAATCACTTGGTAACAGCACTTGGGGTTTCTTTTGGTAATTAGCAAATATCGAGATTCCTACATATCTTGAGAATTGTGGTTGGGCACAGCCTCTGTGCTTGATTCTCTTCCTCCTTAGGAGTTCTGTCCAGGGGAGTGTATAGACACTCCCACAAACAAGTTCTATATACAAATAAGCATTAACCCATCAGGGTATTAGACATGCCTAGATTTCTGTGATCTTTGAAACAAACACACTTTATGTTCAAAACTAAATTTCTCAGCTGCAGTTACAAATGACCTCCTTCCACTCCCCTGTGTCTCAAACTCTTCCTTTTTCCTCTCCTATTGTCTTGCGTAACACTATTCACAAAAGGGGTAAAAGAGAACAATCCACAATAGTTTTGAACGTTCCACCCACCTCACCCCCCACCTTCTGTTAAATCTCATGGTATTGCTAGGTGTTTCTTTCATTACCATTTAGACCACTTAGTCTATATATATATATATCAGAGTTTTTTTTTCTTTTTGCAAAAGCTGGACATGTTTTATTGTTACTATTGTGCACATAACCCCAGGATGTTTTTGCTTCCACGGCAATCTAATATGGTATTCACTAAAGTTATTTATCTGTTCACTTTCAAAATCATAACATTTTGGTGGAATGCTAGCTAAGATTGTGAGTTATAGTGATTGCATCTAGCAATACTACAGTCAGCATGCAAACTTACATTTTAAAAATGTTTTCTATCAAAGTTACAGGAAAAATATTTTTGTTCTATTGTTTAATTCGGGTGGTATTAAGCCAGTTTTTCTTCTCTTCATGTACTCTTCTAGCCTTATACCTTCCAAGTTTAGCTACAAGATTGATAGGAGGGACTTTCCAATCCTGGAGCTACAACAAAGAGGTCATTTTTCAACTTTGTTGCACAGGCGACTTTTTGAGCATAGGAAAACAGTACCCATAACTGGTATACCATTAAAAAATCAATCCTATCAAACAAGGACATACTACTTTACTATAGGCCTGAATAACTCATGACATCATGTAGAGAGAATGGAAGGCCCAGCTCTTCTGCCCAGAGACAATGTGTAAAAGGAAGGGAATGAAAGAGTGTCACATATGTGCTAACCTCCCTTTTCTGAACTAAAATCCCATTGGGAGAAGCCAGGTTAGCTTGGTTGATGGGAAAACCTAAAGCGAAGGAGGACTTTTGCCTAGCATACTTTTGAAGGTCAATTCACAAATTGACAAAGAAACATGACAGTAAAATATTAATTATTCCTTGTTAGAAAGAGAGAGAAAGAGAGAAAAAAAGTCTTTACCTAATTTTCTTATCTCCCCCAGATGTTTAAAATACTCAGAAATTCCTACCTGATCTTCGTGGTGTGATATTATCAAGCTATGTGTGGGCAAGGGAATTGGCTGGGTCTCCAGCCTCTTTGGAATGATTTTGGCCAAGTCCAGCTGGGCAGGTTACTTTACTGGGAATCTAAAGATATTACTACTGGACCTCAGGAGCCTAAGCCTTCCATTGCCAAAACAGGGCTGAGTTAGCAGGGATGGCGGGCCCAAGTCATAAATACAAATGGAGATCCACATATCATTGCCTCCATATTTAAAAGCTATAACTAATGTTAACATATCATTAGATGAAATGTGTTCTATTGTTCTACCTTTATCACAACCAAGAAGGTCATGATTAGATTTATAGTTGTAGTACTCCTTGTAGTTCTGTAGCAGACCAAAGCAGTGTAGGAGAAGACAGCCCAGCCTGCCTCCCTCCCTACACTCTCCTGCTCATCATCCTGCCTCCTTCACATTCTGCAGAGGCTTCTATAATGCTTGAGGACATCCAGTCCACGTACATTCAGTCTTCCTAACTACCCTCCCTTAAAGCCATCCTTAGGGCCACTCCTAGATCCTAGGGTACTATATTAGTTTTCTATGCAGCACAAACTTAGTAGCTCAAAATACCCATACTTATCATCTTATAGTTTCTTTAGGTTAGGAGTCAAGGCACAGTTTAACTGGCTATTCTGTATAGGTCTTGTAAGGTAGCAGTTAAGGTGTCAGCCTAGCAACACTCTCATATGAAGGCTTAACTGAGGAAGGATCTGATTACATGTTCCCTTAGCATATTAGCAGAATTCATTTCATTAATTGGGTAGGATTCATAGTTTGCTTCTTCAAAGGCAATAGGAGAGTAAGACTTTATAATGAGTCACCTACCAAAACCAAGTCTTCTATAACATAATCATATATTACATATATACATGTATAATATAACATACCATTGCTTTTGCCAGATAACATTTAATCACTGGAGTGACATCCCATTACCTTTGTCATATTTTTTTTAAATGTTTATTTTTGAGTGAGAGAGAGAGCCCAAGTGGGAGGGGAAGTGAAAAAGGGAGACAGAGGATCTGAGGCAGGCTCTGTGCAGCACTGATGGCAGCAGACCTGATATGGGGCTCAAACTCACTAACCATGAGATCATGACCTGAGCTGAAGTTGGACACTCAACTGACTGAGCCACTCCGGCTCTCCTATCATATCCTGATTGTTAGAAGTACTCACAGGTTCTGTTTACACTTAAGGGGAGAATATTGAGAATTACACAGATTGAGAACATCAGGAGACATTGATCATGGGGTCACTTTAAAGTCTATATGACTCATGTGCATACAAAGTGGTATAGCCTGCTCTTAGAAGGATGGACCAGGAGAATAGTCCCATGCCCAACTTGGAAATGGGCTCAGGACCCAGTTGGACAGAAACATCTGGATCCTATGTGTTTGGTGTGTGTTATAGAAGATGAGCACACGTACTCCAGGTTGTCGTTCTCAGTTGCCTCAGAGGAGTCCTCACTCCAGGGGAAAGGCGCAGTTAGAATGAGGCTGGACTGGAACTTTATATAATTTAGTTTTGGGATGCAGCATACTTTAATCCCACTATATCAACCTTTCGCTTAGAGCTTCTAACTTACAATATTGTTCGTAATTTCATACTCAGTTATTCTTGAAACTTTTTCAGAACCCAGGCTGTCCCAGGATCTTATGCAAGGTCAAGACATGTGGAAGTTTCCTGCTCTTATTGGAAGTGTGAGTCCCCCTTTACCTGGCTCACTCTTCTCATATCTTTTTTTCTGCATTTTTTTCTAAGCTGATGTTTTTAGCTATGTCTGTTAATTCTTGCAGTTATAAGATGGTATTTACTTCCATATTTATTTTTTAAATTCTTTTCTGTTTCCTTGCTTTAGCTTACTTTTTATCTCCTTTGGTCATATTAATTTTTAATTTATTTTCTCTTTGATATTTTGTTATGGCAGTGGTTTAAAGAATTTCTTTGATAGAAGTGCCTGGGTGACTCAATCGGTTAAGCATCTGGCGTCGGTTCAGGTCATGATCTCACGGTTTGTGAGTACTGGGCCCTACATTGGGCTCTGGGCTGATAGTGCAGAGCCTGCCTGAGATTGTTTCGCTCTCTCCCTCTTTCTGCCCTTCTTCCACTTTTGCTTTCTCTCTTTCAAAATAAATAAATAAACTTAAAAAATTTTATTTGAAAGTATTTACATGGAATGATTTTTAAAATTTTCTCACTAATTCTAATAGCTACTTTTGTTTGCTCTCCATTTGTTCTATTACTTTGTGCGTTTTATATTACACTATCTTTATCCAGCTTGGGTGCAAATTCCTTCTGATTTTGATTCATTTAAATTAAAAAAAATTAAACTTATTTTTGAGAGAGAGAAACAGATTATGAGTGGGGGAGGGGCAGAGAGAGGGAGACACATAATCTGAAGCAGGCTCCAGGCTCTGAGCTATCAGCACAGAGCCTGATGTGGGGGTTGAACCCATGAACAGTGAGATCGTGACCTGAGCCAAAGTCGGAGGCTTAACTGACTGAGCCACCCAGGTGCCCCATGGTTTTGATTCATTTTTAAATGAGGTCTCTTCTGTCAAGATCAACTCTTTGTTGAAACATAATATGGGACAGAAATACTTTCTCAGAACCATTTCTTACCTATACTGAGGTATCTATGAGGTATCTTCCCAATGCTGAGCACATGTCTACACCATCATCCACTCAGTGCTCTGAATATTTGGGGTAAAAAAAGGAAGTAAGATTAGGCCAGGCCAGACTGAGTCATTCTCTCACAAACTTTTATTTTTGATGGTCTTGTATTTTTACAAGTCTCTTTAGTGGACCGTGATTGGCTGTTGTGACAGATTGTCACCTTCACTCCCTCCCACTTATAGGCTTGTTCTTGTTGACATTTGTCAGCTCCTTGTTCGTCCTCCCTCTCTGATGCTCTGCTGTGTGGAGTAAGGCTCACATAGTTGCCACGAAGCTCCTTAAGCTTATTACTTCAAATCAGTAATTGATCACCAACTGGTTAGGTCAAGGACATTTTCGATCTGTGCTAGCTGGTCTCATGTATGTTAACATGAAGAGATGCAAATGCAGATACAGACACAGACAAACAGGAATCCAGTCTAGGCATCACGCCACAAGTTGGTCCCAGTATCACTGTTCTTGGCAGCTTATTTATAGATTTGAGTTTGAAGCTGAATTGGCTTTTCACGCTTTCATTGAAGATAGAAAATTCCTATTTGAGCTTCATGAATTTTGTAGTTTGGACAGTTCTCAGAGAAGAAAGTGAGATAGAAATGCCTTGACTGTGGTAGCTCTAACCATAAGTTTCTTGTACACATATAAAAAATAAAATCTAAATATTTGAAGGCAAAAATCATACCTAAGATGTCTCTTTTTTATGGCCTTTTTATTGAGATCATAAAGGACAATATTGTTTAGAAAATATTACTAAGAAGATGAGTGGGTGTCTGGAAGGCCCTGGTTTGTATGAACTATCTACAGTAAATGATAGGCTTAATATTTCCAGTAAGCCTACAGTGCCAGAAACTGACTGACCCTTGATTCATTCATATTGAAGTCATTTTTGCTTAGCTACTATTCTTAAGCAAATCCAATCTTTAATCAGTATACCTATTCTTGGTGGTTTAAAAAGCAGAATACAAGAATCTCAGAGGTCTCTCTTCCCTATTCACGCAAAGAAAACTATGTTTTGAATATGCTTGCCTGATTTTTTTTTTATCTGTAATGAAAAGTGATAAAACGCAGAGAAAACTTCTCCCTAGGGTGTATGACAAAAGCAAACCCAGGGCTAAGGGTTTAGTGAGCTCCATGAGAAAACTGCAAATATTTCTATTTCAAATGATTTCTTTTGAGATTGAATTTAAAGGTACAATTACAAGGAGCACAAGATGCTATTTTATTTCAACTTATTTGGACCACTTCCTGTTAAACTCTTCATTTGTAGGGACCATGAATTTATATTCTTTGATATTACTAGTTTTATTTCTAAGTTGTATCCTAATAACATGAGCAGAAGATAAATTTTATAATCATTATTTTACTACTGACTCTAAGGCAAACTTATTATAATCATCTCTCTTTTTATTTTTATTTTTTTCAAATGAAGGGCATATAAGTTTGATGAGAGAAAATATTCACATCTCCTTTCTTACATTATAGTGTGACACATACAACACTAAAACTTTCATGGTTTGAAGTTAAAATTTGAGTTTAAATCTTATTTTTCTTATCTGGCATGATTATGAAAAAAAATAAACCATATGTGCTATAGTTTATGACCTGCTTTTTAGAGATAAGAAAATTAAATTTCAGAAGTATCAGTTAACTCCCCTAAGATCACACTGCTAACAACTGGCCGTAGCAGATTCTAAATAATCTATGATCTGTAGCATAAAGGCTTCTACATGTTGAGAATTGTAGCTAAAAGGGCTAATGCTGAAAAATGAAGCTCAACTGAATGAATGTTTTATGAAACACTTCAAAAAACAAGCATGGGAAGTAACTAGTTAGTTGTCCCATTTTCCACTGTTAATGGGTGCTGGCTAGTTTCATTGAGAATAGCATTCTATTTTAAATTAATATAAGAACTTAACTGTTTGAGAGAATTCTATAAAAAATCAGGAATATTTCATTGACTATAGAAAGCAAACCCTTAGGAGAAATTCACTGTTATAATCCTGCCATTAGGTATAATTAGGGATAGGCCAGGCTTCTCATACGGTATGTTATTAACACATTTACTCAATTACTCAATACTTATATTAAATTTCCATTATGATATATTCCCTGGATAACTTTGAGATATAATACAGAAAAGATATTTTAGCTGCCACAAACAAAGTTATAGCCTCTTAGAATGATACTCTTCAAGAGAATTTAAGCAAATGACCAATTAAATTTTAGCAATTGACATTGAAAACAGGGCAGTTGGGCATAAAAGGAAGATCAAACAGAAAGACTTCTTTCTATCCCTCAAATTCAAGGGAGTATAACATACTTCTCTGACTTTAATGAGTCTTGAGATTGTGAATCATGTTAATAGTGCAGAATCATAAGAAGTTCATACTTGCTGTGATACTTACTACACAGTTACAAGTATTAGGTAACATGGAAAGCAGTGACTTACATTTCAACTAGTGAGTATGTTCTCATTAGGGCTGAACCATTACCTCAACTTGATGTACTTGGGTTTATTATTCTCAAAAACCTGTTTTTGCTGATATGTAGTTGACCATCATCTCTTAAGAATAGCATCTAAGACCAGGAATTAAGTAGGAATAAGAAGACCACTAAATTAATAGGCAATCGTCTTCCAAATGTTTATTCACTATTGTGTTAACAGTTCTAAATACACTCATGAACTAAAATAAGTGTGTGTTTGTTGTCTATCATTGCATAACAGCAGCTTAAAACTTAGCATCTTAAAACATACACATTGATTATCTTACTGTTATTTCTTTCTTTTTTTTTTAATTTTTATTTTTGAGACAGAGACAGAGCATGAGTCGGGGAGGGGCAGAGAGAGAGGAGACACAGAATGTGAAGCAGGCTCCAGGTTCTGAGCTGACAGAACAGAGTCCGACGGGGGCTGGAACTCACGGAGTGCGAGACCATGACCTGAGCGGAAGTCGGCGCTCAACCGACTGAGCCACCCAGGCGCCCCAATCTCACGATTATTTCACACTTACATTTTAGCTGGGTCCTCTAGTTCTGGAACTATTATAAAGATATAGTCGTCTCAAGGCTTTTCTTTGAAGGATCTTAGTCAACGGTCATTGGAGGATTCATGGTTATTCCTTCATGACTGTCGGTCCGAGGACTCAGCTTTTCATGAGCTCTTGCCTAGATGCGTACTTTGGTTCTTCTGATGTTGCCTCAGCCATGTAGCTTCTTACACCATACCAGCAGTTAGTGAGAAGATGAGAAAGAGCACCAACCAGAAAGGATGCTAACAAAATGGAAGTCACAGTCTTTTGTAACATAATCACAGAAGTAACATTCCTTCACTTTTATCATATTCCATTTATCATAAGCAGGTCGTTAGGGCCAGCTCACAAGGGGAGGGGATTACACAAGATTGTGCATGCCACCAAGTAGGGGAGGATCATTGGGAGCCATTGGAGAAAGTTGCCTACCAGAGGCTATATGTTTATAACCTCCAGGAAAACAGAACTTGATTTCATTGTTTTCAATTTACCTCTTTTTTCTTTTTTTCTTAATTTTAGCCTATAAATAAAGCTTATTGTGTCAGTCAGCATGTCAGCAAAAGCAATAGTGTTTTCCTACCTCCCATAGACATGGTTTATTACACCAAAAACAAGTGGAAAAGAAAAAAAAAAGGCAGAGCTTGTGTTTGAGTCTTATGATTCCCCTGGAAGAACAAGACTCTGAAATTTTACATTTAAGAATCATGTATGCAATTTTATAAGTGTTAAGTTGCTTTTTCTCTTTCTTTTTATGTTACTGGAGATTTAGGGGTTGGTTTGGTTTAACCCATCACATAATTATAACACCAGGATGGTATTTAGCATATTATAAATAATGCATATGACAAGAATAGAGACAAACTCTTTTCTCTTAGTTTGATCAAAGATTGCTTCACCAGTACAAAAATTACAGCTGATTTTCTGACTGTAATATTTTTGGAGTTCTTCTTATTTCATGTATTGATTTCTTTGGGTTTAACCTGGGATAAGATTAAGGGAGTAAATTCCTGCATGGAATTTATTCTCTTTCTGAAAAGCTTTCCAACGTAATTTGTATTAATATATGTTTTATTTTGTAAGTAGCTTCAGAATTTTATCAACTCCTCTCAAGTTCTATTGCTCTAACCTTGTTTTAGGATACCAATACACTCATATAGATTTTTGCAACCTCATTCTCATTGTTCTTGCAGGTTCTATTCTCATGTGGCCCCCACTCCCTACAATCTAAGCTCGAGAGAGCAGCTAGAGTAACCTCTTTAAAATATAAGTCAAATTATATGACTTCTGTCAGAACCTTATCACTTCACTCAAAGTGGAAGCCAAAGTCCTTTCAGAGACCTAAAAGCCCTATGAGAGGGACCACCATCGTGTTTCTGACCTTTCTTTATTTTGTTTCTTGTTCCTCATGTTCTGTACACAATTGCTTTCTTTTTTTTTTTTAAACGTTTATTTATTTTTGAGAGACATAGAGCCAGAGTATGAGCAGGGAAGGGCAGAGAGAGAGGGAGACACAGAATCTAAAGTAGGCTCTAGGCTCCATGCCATCAGCATAGAGCCCGACGCGGGGCTCAAACTCACAGACCATGAGATCATGACCTGAGCTGAAGTCGGCCGCTTAACCAACTGAGCCACCCAGGCGCCCCCACAGTTGCTTTCTTAAAGTTCCCTCAACATTCCAGGAGCACTCCAGCCTTCGTATTGGCTTCTCATTCTCCTTGGAATGCTATTCTGCTAACATTTGTCTGCCTTGCTGTATCACATATTTCAAGTAGTGGACCCAAATATTTCTTTTCTCTCCTGCTTTGTGACCCTCTTTAACAACCGAACATCCTGTCTACCTGGCTTTCTTGGTCCAAATTCCCTGACTTATTTTTCCTCTTTAACTTTCAATGCCGGTTAACTGGTTTTTCTGTGTCTCTTCTCTGAGAAGTCACAGTCTATTCTGTTTGCCTGGAGACTAGAACGATGCCTGGTACATTCTGTGGTATGTTGCTCCAGAAATGGCTTTTAAATAAAAATTCCTCTTTTTTTTAGGAAAATAATTGGACTCATGCCCACCTTGTCCTACCTCTCACACAAATAGAATACTTGCATTCTTTTATTTACAAAATTGTCAAGCTATTTTGCTTTATTGTTACTAAGTATACACGAAGACCTATATTTGCAAATGCACAGTGTTACCTAAATGCTACATAAGTTATGTAACTCGCCTTCCCTGGGATATCTTCTCCTCAACAGATTGAAATAACAAATTCTGTGGCTAAATATTTTGATTTTATATTTGATAATTGGGCTGCTAACTGATAAATATCTCTTTATTATGAGGGCCAAGATGTAAGTTTGTATTAGATTTATACAATAATTAACACAGAGTTAATTAAATTGTAGTACCTCATATTGATTTGTTTTCTGCTCTATGCAAAGGTACACACATTTTCTACTTTAAAGTCTAAGGAAGAATTTCCTTCCTTCTTTCATTTCATCCCTTTCTCAGATCGTCTATTGACAGGTTTCTTCACAAGTTGCTTCTTTTTATAAGGCCTCTCGGTCTGCCCCATAACTTAATTTAGCTGTCTTTTCCAAGCCCTCACTCTGCCTTGCTTGCACACTTTGTTGTGAGTCTCTGGGAAAGATCAGGTCAAACCTAATGAGTGGAAAGTAATAAAAATCAATGTAATGCTCTAGTTTGGGTACAAAACCCTACTTAGATTCTACAAGACACAAGTTATGCAATTTAACTGTAGTGATTTTAATTGCCAAGAAATTATAACATGATATGACTTCCAAAAAAAAAAAAAAAAGGAAATTTTAAGCTTAATTTACACTACCGGTGGCATAATACATAGGATGAAGGAAATAATATGATCCTGTCCTAGTCTGCATGTAGCAGCGCCATTTGCTGATTTTGTGGGTTGGGAAGGCTGACAACCTAGAGCAAATGAAGACGAGAAGTTTGCATCGCTGGGAGGAGAGCTTGATGACCTTGCGGTGAGGGAGAGGAAATGTTTGGAGGAGGTAGAAGAAGGAAGTATAGGAAACGTCTTCAAGGGGTGTCCTGGGGAAAGAATTTAGAAAGTTCTATATTGCTCAAAATGTACAAAACAAAAGCAGTAGATGAATGCAACCATGTTAATTTTGATAAAAG
>PITB01031815.1:0-15491 GCA_004024585.1 Paradoxurus hermaphroditus
AAAAAGAGGACCACCTCACTAGCCCTTGACCTTCTGCCTCCACATTCA
Source organism: Paradoxurus hermaphroditus (assembly GCA_004024585.1). Lineage (NCBI taxonomy): Eukaryota > Metazoa > Chordata > Mammalia > Carnivora > Viverridae > Paradoxurus > Paradoxurus hermaphroditus. The sequence continues at coordinate 49 of PITB01031815.1, forward strand.
AGGGGTCAAGACACTATTACCAGATCAATTATTGCTTGAAAAGAAAGGAGAGGAAAACCCCGAAATCTCACCACCAGGTGACTTCGGAAAGCCCCTCACCGTGTGCTTGCTGAGGTGTGAGACGGCATAGTGACACAAAGCACAAGGAAGTCTTTCCTCCCCCAAATCTCCACTGAACCTCGGCCTTCAGCCCCCGAAGGAACTTTCCCTCAGAAGCTCTAGCTTCCCCGGCCGTTATCGCAAGGGCCAGGCTCATCATTCACACAATTTTCATCTTCCAGATGCTTCTGGGGCGCCTTCCGTGTGATACGTCACGTGCATTCTAGAAGAGCATATTCAGAATGTGGTCTGACAGGTGTAAGAGGCTCCTATGAGGGCCTGTGTATCCAAGTAGGTCCGTCTCCCATTTGAAATCCTGCCATTTCAGATGCGGTCCTCGCTAGTGAGGTACGAGGTCTTGAAGGGACTTCCGATGACCTGAAATACACCAGGTGAGTACTCCGATACTGACCTGGAATCCTACAGAAACACCTCGGTGGAAATTAACAGACGACCCTGTTTGCCAAATGACGACGGCCCAGCACAGAACCACACAAGATGATACGGAAAAGGAAATCGGGTGCTGGGAAACACGGGGTACGGAATGCGAGAAGCCGCCGTGAGCAGTCAGCATTCGGGGAGGTGCTCCGACGCACGACCTGAAAAGCGAGGGGGTAACAGTAATGCCCTCGAGGTGGGGGGCGGTCCAACGAGCACTGGGTGCTCCCAGCAGGAAAAGAAGGCTCGGAAGGATCTGTTTCACAATTCTGCATACAAACCAAGAGTAAGGCTTGCCAGCCTGCGTGGGTTTCTTCCTGCTCCCGTCCCTGCGGAGGCAAAGCCAAACAACTTCTAGGAGGGCGGTCGAAAGGAGAGGCAGACCCGAAGACAAATGGAATCAGCGGGAAGGCTTTTCTCTATGCCTGAGAAACAGCCGTCTCCTTGTACGAAGACAAGAAACAAGATCATTGTGTTTATTGTCAGAGTGTTTCGAGGCACTGCTTTGACTCGATTTTAAGCTCTGTTGACTTTCGGCATTGTCCCTCTAAGTTTTCGTCACTTGCTAGCTGAGCGACTAACGCTCTCTGAATGCCCATTTCGTTCGCATAAATACTCGAACAGGTACTCCATAGGCTGCTGCGTTGACGGAGACACAGTCCATGAAAGTGTCAAGCTGGGCCCGTCCCCTTGCAGCTGAGTGTAAGCTGCCAAAATCCGCGTCCCTCCCTCCCCACGCCGCCCCCCTCATTAGCTCTCACCATGACTGCTTTCTCCCTGGAGTCTAGACAGCGTTAGACGTCTTAATACTTTCATTCATTCATTCAACAAATATTTGCTCTTATTTGTGATAGGGCACTCAAGTAAATGCCGGAGACCCAAAAATGACAGGCAAAGCCCCGCTCGTGCACAGCTCTCTGTCTCCCCAGGGGATGGGGGAATAAACAGTCCATTTACCAGAGAGCGATAATGAGCTATTCCAGAGAAACACAGCGGGAGGGAGTTAGAATCGGGAGGAGAGGGAGCTGGGAGGGTCCCCAAGGGGAGAGGCAGCTGTATTAGGTTTCTAAGAAAGAGCTAAGGAATGACACAGGTAGACGAGGGAGTGAAAGAAACAGCGAACGTGAGGTGCACAGAGGACAGAGAGTAAGATGCCTCTGACTGCTAGGAAAGGGGCTGGAGAGGACACAATGGAGGAAGGAAGGCGACGGTGAAGGACACGAACAGAACCATTCGGAGAGGAACGGAGCGGAAGCGAGGTAATCCGGGGTCTGAGAAGAATCTCAGCAACAAGCGTCAGAGAGCGGCAGGGGCAGAAGTGAGTCCGTGACAACGTGGGAAGTGCGACGCAGTTGAGAATATACATACCACATTTTGTAGCCTAACACACCTCCTGTTGTGTCGGGAGAGACGTGGTCGTGCCAATGCGGTCAGCACAGAGGCACCCTGCCGCTGGCTTATAGCTAGTATTCGCAGAAAAGTCTCTCCGCATCCGTATTTCATACTTTGCAGTCTATCTCTTGCCCTTAGAGCTTATGACCCCTTACACATTTATACAGCCGGGGTTTCTTCCCCCCTTTTGGAGACACACCATTACCACCGCTAACCCCACGAGCTACCCATACCTCCGCACACTCCTGTGTGCTCATTCCACTTTGATCTGGACCTCACGTTTTATGGTCTGGGGCTTCCTTTAGCATCTTGGACTCTTCTGCAGCAGTCTCCTCTCTCAAGTAACTACATTCTTTACAACAGGGTTACTTACACAAAACACTTGCTCCGTGTGCTTGAGGGCTCCCCCTTGTGGCAGAGAGCAGATCGACAGCCCCGGAGCCGTTCGCGAAGCCTCTTTGCATTCCTCAGGCGGGAAAGCTAGAAGGTTGATCTTTCTAGACTTCTTTGCAGCCAGGCTAGGCATGTGACAATTAGGGCCCAAAAGATTTAGGCAGAAATCTCCCGGTAGAGATCTTCTTTCCAAGTACACAGGCGACGATTCGTTAGGAAAAAGCTCTGCGTCGGACCCTTCCCTCCGCCTGGAATGCAGACCGTCCAGCCGCCATGAGGAAAAGCACCACACAGACATGAGGAAAAGCACCACACAGACTCAGAATGATGGAGGGGAGCCCTGGGACTCTGGTGACGGTGGGGAGCCACCACACCAGTCTGAACTGCCACCGAAGGCTCTGGCTAAGCGAGAAGCGTAAACCTCTGTTACTTACTGCTCAGTCGGTTAAACACCTGACTTTGACTCTAGTCATGATCTCATGGTTCATGAGTTTGAGCCCCACGTCAGGCTCTCTGTTGCTGCAACAGAGCCTGCTTCAGATCCTCTGTCCCTCCCTCCCTCTGCCCCTCCCCTGCTCATGCGCGCTCTCTTTCTCTCAAAAAAATGAGCTTTAAGAAATAAATAAAGATAATTTACTCCTAAGTGTGTCACTCGTGGAAGCATCCCAAGCAGGCACTTGGTTGGGAGCCACTGTTCTGTGTGGCCCCTTGAAACTAGAGAGCCCTCCCACGGCCATGCCCCTCTGGAAGGATCCGTCACTCAGCAGTTCCAAGTGGAAACAAATGAACCTTGGCCTCGCTGCTCGCTGTCTTGCCAAGAACACTTCCTCTCAGACACCCTCAAGTCTGATCTGATGGGTTTCTGGATACTCTTGATTCCTGGACAAAAACAGCAGAAGGACCCAGAAGCTTGCCTGCGTTTGAAAGTATGAAGTTACATGATGCGTCACACCTACAAAAGTGGGCATGTCCCCCCGACCCAGTTATACAGAATTGGAGAAGGAGGGGAGAAATAGGGCAGGAGGAAGGGATGGGGGAGGAGGGAAGGAAGGTCTAACGGGAGACAGTGACGAGCAAGCAGGGTCCTGGGGCCTGATACCGGGAAATCTGATGCTACAGATCTGAATGAAGCAGGGCCCAGGAATTCTCATTTTCAACGAGCACTTCGAGTGATAATTGTGCATGTGACTCTTTGTTTTAAAACTCTGCCAAAGGCTCCGGAACAACGAGCTAGTGAAGGGAAACCTTGACTAAGAGTTAGAGAAGCTTGGTGAGTAAGTAGCCTTTTTGGACCTTGGCTGGAAAAATGACTAAGCAAATGGTTCTCAAACCCCTCCTTTTTTTTTCTTTTTTTCTTTCTTTTTTTTTTTTTTTTTTACTAACAAGACTTAATTCAAACGGTTAATGTATCAAATTGATGAAACAGATCCATTTCGGACTGGAGCAGAGTGGGAACCCCAACATACCACCCCATCCCCCCTCACCCTGTCACGTTCCTCTGAGGAAGCCTGAGGCTCTCAGCGTCTCTGGGCCAAGTGGCTTTCCGAGTCCGTGCCGGTATAGACAGGGGACTTGACAGAATGCCACATAAATTAGGGGAAATCTTTGTGGCCCTTGTTCTGAAGGTCAGGTAGATTCCATCCTGAGATGGAGGATTAAAAAAAAGTCAGAGCATCTACTTTAAACCACATTTATAACCTTTCCATAAAAGGGTTTCTTCGCAGTGCCGTTTTAAAGATATTTTAAGCACGTCACTTCGAGGTGTGACCGGAATCACGCTACACTGATTTGAAAGTGGTCATTTTAGTAAGCAGTGAAAGTTTAAAGGGGGGAGGGTGGGGAAGGCTGTAATTGTGGTTTATTTACATTTTTGGGGAAAAAAAACAGGCTATCCAGGGTACACTGAAGGAAGTATAAACATAACCCAGAAGGATGGCAGAGGCCACCGTGAAAACAGAGGAGGAATCCAGAGAGCCAGTGCTGAGACCCCTTCTGTCACAAAAACATCCCCGGAGGAAGGAGTCCTGGCTCAAGTCCCAAGTCTTACCCCTGCTACCTGTGTGAGGTGGGGCAAACCAACTCAGCTCTTGGCACCACGCTTTCTTCAGCTGTAAAACGGGACGTAACGCGGCGAGTGTTTATCCAGTAGTTGCGACGTGCCAGGCGTTGTTCCAGCTGCACACGCAACAGCCAGAGTTCCTTACCCACGTGAACTTTATTTCTGAGCAACAGGGGACAGGCAACAGTAACGGACATGAAATGTAGGTTAGGTCATAAGGTAAAAAGTGGAAGAGAGAGAAACAAGGCAGGGAGAAGGCAACCAGAGAGGAGGTGACCTGACAATCTGGAAAAGGGCCTAAAGGAAGGAAGGGACAGATGGAAAATTGGGGGTGGGGGTTAGGGCTCGGTGGTCTGGACAGAGGGCCCAGTCCAAGAAAAGGCACCAGAGCGTGGCGTGTTCTAGAAACAGGAAGATGCTCTGTGTAGCCAGAGTACAAGGAGCAAGAAGGAGACTGGAAAGGGAAGAAGTCAGAGGCAGTGGGGCCGGATTTTATAATGACTCGCGGGCCATTGAAAGGACTCTGGTTTTTGCTCCGGAGCTGGAGAGGAAGTTGCTAGAAGGCAGTGATGTGATGGAGGTTACACTTTAAAGGACCACCCCGCTCACCGTAATGAGAATCTGAGGCTTCACTCCAGAAGGGCACAGGTGGAGGCGGTCACAGCGATCCGGGCGGGACGGTGGCTACGCGCCCTCTCTACCCGACCCGTGCGCGACGGCAGAAGGTGCATAAAGAGAAGTTCCAAACACTGCGTGTATTTAAGCCTTATTATTATTGCCACCTTATGAGCTTTGCACAAGAAACGTGCTAGCGGGAAAAATACAGCCGACAAACGGTCTTGTGTTATGAGCTCGAGGGCGATGATGTAGCAGTCAAAGACTCCACCCAAGATGCTGTCACGTTTAATGTGCCGCTTAATGGCCCACGGCAGCAGGCGTGTGAGACCGTGGACGGGGCACATCCCAACTTCTCTGGCTTCATGTGACTCGAGAAACTAACCAGTATTCTACATCTGAAAAAACATAACGTCCTCTCCTTTCCTCAACAGGACAATAGATTCCATGTCGATTTGTCAAACACACACACACACACACACACACACACACACACACACACACAGAACCTAGCTTTAATAACTGCCGAACACCACCAGCAAAACTATCACCAGGCATCATTAACTTAGGTGTAAGTGACATGAAGTCCTAAGATACACCTTTAATACCCAACTATTAATAACCAAAGAGATTCTAATTAAAGAGATGCCATTTTCGCCCGTCGGGTTCATGCCATTAGGCATCTGTCCAAACCCACAGAGTGTGCACCACCGGGAGTGAGCCCTAATGTAAACCACGGACTTTGGGTGATTGTAACGTGTCATGTAGGTTCATCTATTGTATCAAATGTCCCACGCTGGTGGGGGATGTTTACAATGAGGAGGCTGTGCATGGGTAAGGAAGGGGGTCTATGGAAAGTATCTGTTTACTTCCTCTCAATGAATCTAAAACTGCTCTTAAATAAAGTACATATTTAAGAAAAAAACACACAAGGAGGAAAAAAGAAGGATGTAATCACAATCCAGTATAAAATTCAGTCACAGCTTATAAACTCATGACAACATAAACTAAATATCAAATTAATTTAAAAGTTAATAAAACTAGAGGCGCCTGGGTGGCTCAGCAAGTTGAGCGTCCAACTCTTGATTTTGGCTCAGGTCATGATCCCAGGGTCGTGGGATCAAGTCCCATGTTAGGCTCCGTGCAGAACGTGGGATTCTCTCTCTCTCTCTCTCTCTCTCTCTCTCTCTCTGCCCATCTCCCCCACTCATGCTCATGCTAACTAAAAAAAAAATAATAATAAAATCATATTAGGAAAGTGGGGAGAACGAGGTATGAAGAGGTGGGGGGGTGCCTGTCTCTTGGTGAGGGGGATAGAGAATAAGGGGATTAAACCTATTTCTGCCATAAACAAACTTCAAAACAAAATTAAATTTAAAAATTCAATTATAAAACTAAATTAAATAAACTTTAAAATTAATTAAATTTTACAAATGAAGCAGAAGTAGATGTACATTATTAAGAAATATGGAGGGAAACAGCAAAAAAATAGCTAATGGGGTTGACAGTTATTACCGCAGGGATGGGGGACAAAAAGGCAGGAATTGCTCATTTTCATCACGTCTCTCGTCCTAATAAATGACACATAAGGTGGCACTTACTAGGTGCCAGGTACTAACACTAGTCTAAGCCACATATATAGTAACTGTTTTCTAGAAGAAAATATATCATAATATTCTTTGGCTTTTTAACAAAAAAAGGTATTATTTAGTACCTTACTTAGAAAACAACAAACATTGACTTAAAAAGAGGGCACAGTGGCTCTCACTCTAGGTAATTTAATTACGGGACTTAAGGGTTTCTAAATTATAACACGAAGTTCCACTCCTATTGAGCACACACACTACTGAGGCCCCCTGGCACGAGGTGGCATTTGCCGAGATCTCTGCTCTGATACGAGATTCACCGTGGGGCTCACTGATTGGCTGTTTCCTCCACCCCACGCTCCGATCAAACATGGGAGAATGTACGCGTGAAGAACTGAGTGCATTGCTTTATCTCATTTGATCCCCCACCGCCTGGAGAGGCAGACATAGGCTGTTTGTGAAACGGCAGGTAAACGTCCCAAGGTCACAGTTAGAATGGTACGATGGACTGATTATCCATGTCTCCCCAAAACTCATATGCAGACACCCTAACCCCCAACGTGATGGTCTTTGGAGATGGGCCTTTGGGAGGGAATTTGGTTTAGATGAGGTCAGGCCAGTGGGGTCCTGATCGGATGGGATTAGTTCCTTATAAGAAAAGACACCAGGAACACCAGGGTGGCTCAGTGGGTTAAGGGTCTGACTCCTGATCTCAGCTTGGGTCATGATCTCAAGGTTCATGAGTTCAAGCCCCGCATCAGGCTCTGAGCTAGTGGTGTGGAGCCTGTTTGGGATTCTGTCTCCCTTTCTCTCTGTCCCTCCCCTGCTTGTTCCTTCTCTCTCTCTCTCTCTCTCTCTCTCTCTCTCTCTCTCTCTCAATAAATCAATAAACTCAAGAAATCTGAAGAAAAAGAAAAGACACCAGAGAGCTGTCTCTCTGTACCTCTATCTCTATGTCTGTGCTTTTCTATCTCTGTCTCTAGCTCTATCTCTGTGTCTGTTTCTACCTCCCTCTCTCTTTCTCTCTCTGCCATGTGAGCACACAGCAAGAAGGCAGCCACGTACATGCCAGGAAGACAGCCCTGATCAGAACCCAACCATGCTGACAATGTGACCTTGGACTTCAAGCCTCTAAAACTTTAAGAAATAAACATCTCTTGTTTAAACCACCCAGTCTGTGGGTTTTGCTAGGTAGCCTGAGCAAAGACTAACGGACGGATGGGCAAGGATAAGACTGTAGGTTCATCTGACCCCCGCCCTACCTCCAGGCAGCTTTTTATCTCCTTGCTCAAAATAATCCATCTCCCTCCCCCGCCACCTCTCTCTCTCTCTCTCTCTCTCTCTCTCTCTTTCTCACACACACACACACACACACACACACACACACACACACACACACACAACCATTCAGAGCTGCAACCACTAGACAATGACCCCTCCAGCGCTCCAGAAATACCCCACGGAAACCCCCTGGCACCCAGCTAGTCTCTCCGACATCGGCTATGAGAAACCAAAGCAACTGCGCTCACCTTGAGAAAATGCGAATTTCCAGAACGGGGTTCCGATCTGCCGCCTCAGCCTCGGTCACAGGATTCTTTCCCATGAAAGTCACCCTCCCACCTTACAAATAACACACGTCAATTCAGGTCACTGGAAGTACAGGCAAACCTCGTTCTATGATCTCTCAGAATGACCCACCTCAAATGGCTCCCCGATTTTGCTGATGTCTCCATGTTGTGGACACAACTGTGTCCCCACCTCCTCAAACTTCATGTGTCGAAATCCTAATCCCCGCTACCTCAGGAGGTTACCTTTCTTGGAGATAAAGCCTTTAAAAGGGTAATTAAGTTAAAATGGGGCAAGTGGGACACAGACATGCACAGAGAGAAGACCATGTAAGGACCCAGGGAGAAGATGGCCGTCTATAAGCCAAGGAGAGAGGCTGTAACAGGCTCTTCCCTCACCGCCTCAGACGGAACCACCCTGCCCACACCTTGATTCAGATTTCTTGCCTTGAGAACTAAATTAAACAAAAATTACTGAGAAAATACATTTCTGCTGTTTAAGCCCTCCAGTCTGTGGTACTTTGTTACAGCAGCCATAACAGACTGATACGGTCCATGAGCGCACACACACCCGTGACCTTAATCAGGACCTTCCCCCGCCCCCATCTCCACTCAATCACGAAGACTTGAGGATTCGGCCTCCTCATGTTTCTCCTTCCATTCCTGGTCAGTCCCATCTCGTGGGTTTTAGCCCAGGCCCGTCCTAGTTTCTGGCTCTGACGGCCTCCTGACTGGTTTCTCAGTTCTTGCCCCTTTCAATCTATCATCTGCACAGGGCGCGGGGCGGATGTTCACAACAGACCCCATCCACACGGAAACAGGTGCTGGGTGCACGGTGCCAGAGAGGGTACCACCGAGCATGTGCTTGCTCAGCCAAGTGGCCACCTCTGGGGTCCCAGGGAGAAGGGGCAGAGGCCAGGGTGCCCGCTCTCCAGGACTGTCTTAGCAGGTATGCCCATCCCAGCTGAACCTCAGTCCTGCCCTCCACCGGCCCCAGAGTCGCTCTCCAAATTGCAAAGGTTAGCAAGTGGCCGCTCCCGAAAGCCCTTCAGCAGGTCCTGCACACTGTGTGACCCGGCCAGGTGCACACCTGTCTGCAGGTGCAGACACCCTGCTCTGCAGCCCCGTGTCCACGCCCTGGGCTCCAGCCACCCTGGAGTCTCAGCTTCCCAGGCACACCTCGTTCACACGTTTCCAGGCCTTGGTACGTGTCGTGAATGTCTATTTCCCTCTGCCTACTCGTAGAATTTCCACTTCTGCACCCTCACCTGTCCAGCCTCCGCGGTGCTGCCTCCCTGTCCTGGAGACACGTTCCCATGACAACCCTTGCGGTAGATGGTCATCGTGGGCACCTGTTGTTCCCTCGCTAGGCTGGGGACTCCTTGGGAGCAGTGACTGATGCTTTATGCGGGGCTGTCACCAATCCAGGACCCCTGGCTGGCCAGAGTGGGGCCTCGGGAAACATCTGGAGATTACAGAATTGATGTGCTTTGCCACCGCCACTGGGCTGAACTTTGCAAATGCCTCCCTAAGGAAAGAAGGCTGTTTTCGCCCAAATCAAATTAGGTACCACCCGCATACCCGCCCTCCTGGCATCCAGCTCCAAGAGGAGAAAACGGGTTTTGCGCGGCATAAACATCCGCTGAATGGATGAATGAAGCCATTAATAACCTTTGACTGTGTGCGGGAATCGGGACTGCTGGGAAGAACGTTTTCAAAAGAGAAGAAAATCACCTCTGCGAGTGAGTCAGGATAAAATCGTTTAGATACAAATATAGCTCTTTCTTAGGGGACTTGCTCTTAGCGAAGTTGCTGGGGAATGTGGGGGGTGTGTGAGTGCGTGTATGTGTGTGGTCCCTGGGCCCTCCTCAGCATGCTGTACAATCTCCCGAGTGTGGCCTACAGAGCGGGGCTAGAGAGAACCCACCCCTCTGACTATGGGGGGGCACACGTGTACACAGGTGCACACACATGCAGGAATTCAGTAGAGACAGAACCCACACCTCTGACTATGGGGGGGGGACACAGGCATGCACACACGGGCACACGTGTACACAGGTGCCCACACACGCGAGAATTCCGTAGAGAGAGAACCCACACCTCTATGGGGTGGACACATGCATGCACATAGATGCACATGCATACACAGATGTACATACGTGGGCACCCATGTGAGAATTCAGTAAAGAGAGAACCACACCTCTATGGGGAGGACACACACATGTACACATGCATAAATACAAACACACACACGGGCACACATGCAGGAATTCACTAGAGAGAGGACCACACCTCTAACTCTGGGTGAGGACACATGCATGTACACATGAGCACACACATACATACATGGGCACGCACACAGGAATTCAGTATAGGACCACACCTCTGGCTATGGGGGGGTGACCCACACAGGCACACATGTGCACACACATACATACAGGTATACATGCAGGCACACATGCAGGAATTCAGTAGAGAGAGGACCACACCTCTGACTATGACGGGGAAGGGGGGACACACACATGCACCCATGTGCACACACATACATACAGGTACACACGCAGATACAACGGGAAATCGATACAGCCCGGGAGAGCTAAGCAGTGTGAGTGGGTTGGTTCCAGCTCGGGGAAAGGAAATAACGGGGTGTCCGTGCACTTCCTCCGGCCCAGTGTGTGGTTTCCCTGCAGCCTGAGAGCGCTGCCTTCCCGAGGAGGCGGGCACCGGCGGCCTCCACTCCTGGAGGCCGGGCTCGGACCGCCCACCCGCACTGACCAGGAGGGCGGGGGGGTGGAGGGGGGGGTGGGCGGCTCTGCTCCAGTTGGGCCGCGAGCCTTCCAGAGTGAGGAAAGCCTGCCAGCCCAGGGATTTTTCCAAGCCCGGCCTGGGGCCTGGGTCGGCTCCCTGGGGCGCAGGCATGTGGGCCGGCTGGTGAGCCACTGAGACCACCCTCTCCAGGGGGCTCTGCTCTGGTGCACACGCCTGACGTCGCCAAGGCTGACCTTGTGGTCTGAAGGGATTCAAAGCTCACCCCGGAGCCGGTCCCCTGCCTTCCGGAGCTCCCACCCCCACATGTCCCCGAGGCCCTCCGTCCCAGTAAGTCTCAGTCATTCTTGACCACTCCCTGTCATTCTCTCCCACTGCCCCCTAAATGACCGGAAAGATCACCCTGGTTAACCGGGACACAGTGTGACTTGTGCCTGCTTCTCCACTGGAGCGCAACCTTGGAAGTGAGTCAGCTGCCCCTTCCAGCTCTGCGGCCCGGGACCACTGCCTAAACCCTCTGGGTCTCGGTTTCTCCTTCTGTAAAATGGGATTACTAATAGTCCTGCAAAACACCGTCATTGGGACAATTAAATGAAGTCGGACTCAAAAAGCTGCTAACGCCGGGTACATCATTACAGCCCGATAAATCGCTCAACCTCTGGGATGCCGCTGAGCTTGGCAGAGAGCCCTGTGCATCGCAGGCGTCCACGTCGGGGCGATTATTCTCGATCTTAAATAAATAGCATTTCAAACCTGACTTGAACTGGGTAGAAAACATTTAAAAAATGTAGGAAATCTACATGTTCGTGAGGAACCTGTCAACGTTTTGTCTCTTCCTCGCCTCATGATATTGTAGATTACCTAAGAAGACTTTTAAATTTGGGACTTTTCAGAAATACTTAGACCCTCTGCATATCCCAATAACACAGCCCTTACACACATCAGTGTCCTACATTCAAAACCCACCTATGTGTGTGCGCGCACGCACACACACACACACACACTGCATACAGTTCATACAACTTACACAGCTCACACAGCCACAAATATATATTTTCTCACAAAATTTCCTGCACATAGTAAAATTCAAGTGCATAATCCTTCCTAATTTCTACCCCAACCCCACCCCCCTCAGACAACCACTGATGGGGTTTTTACCTCTGTCTCCTACAGGATTCTGTGGCTGGCTTCTTCCACTTAGCATGTTTTCTTCCCTATAGCAGGTGTATCATATTTCATAACTTTTTGTTGCTAATTAGCATTTCACGTAGGGATACGCCACATTTTGTTGACCCATTCACTGGCTGATGAATGTCTGGATTGTTTCCATTGTCTGGATATTATAAATAATGTTGCTATAAACATTCACATACAAGTCCTTTGTGTGAACACATGCTCTAATTTATCTTGGGCAGATGTCTCAGAGTGAAATTCCTGGGTCACGTGATGAGTTTGTGTTTCACTCTGAGAAACCGTCACTTTTCCAAAATAGCTACACTTGGACTTCCATGGATGATTGGCTGAGTGCCAGCAACCTCTACAGCTCTCGCCTGTTTCTTGCACAATCCTGACAGCTCATTCTGCCGCCACCTCCACGCGCCGTGTGTTCTCGGAGGCACCGGGCAAACAGGGGAGCAGAGCTGTCACCACAGGCTGGCCTGCTGAAGCCCATCGCCCGAAGGAAAATGGCCCATTAGAACACCAAGAGCACGAAATATCTTTGCAGCTCCTCCTGCCCTTGCTCTGTTCTGAAGATCCTGGTCTTCGGGGTTACGGAGGGACTCACACTCGGTGCCCAGAAGCTAAAGCTCAAACACTAACCAGCCCGAAACGCTTTACCTCCTCACCTACTAAGGATCACAAGGAAACCAATGAGGTCTTGAGCCAATATAAAGGTCATCGACAAAGATGAATCCTCCTTAGCTCTCCAGTATTTCGACAAATGCCCAAGAGTGACAAATGCCAACAAGCAAGAATGAGATTTCTGAGACAAGAAGGCTTATAACGATCAACCTGGGGCTGATAACTTCCCTGAGGGAGACCCCGGGAGTGACTGATCCAGTTAATGTACTTGATTCTGTCCCCATTTCTCCACTATCACAGACACCTTTATATTCACCTTTGAGGGGTCCCAATGTACCTTCACTAAATTACCGACGGGGCGTGCCATCTCCATACCATGTATGCAGACAGGGTCTTCACAGGCCTGCTCTGTTCTCGAGCACCCAACCGTGGCCTTACACTGACAACATCACACGGAGAGGAGAACTCATAAAGGTACAACACGAGACATTCGAAATGTGGTCCGGACTTAGACTACCTGCAGTTGGGTCGCTGCACCACAAAAGATCCAAGACCCCACCACCTCAGTGAGATTTGGGGGCATCATTTGGTCCCCAGAAGACCACTCCATACCAGATCCAGTCAATAACCCTATCCCAGAACCCTCAGACAAGCCCAACATCTAGTTGCCTACCTGGCTTCCAAAAGCAACATCTTCCCCACCTACACGTTTCATTAAAACTTATTAAGGCAGTCCCAAGAAAATCAGTTCAATTTGAATGAAGGCCACCCCAACAACTGGCCCTGGAAGCCACCCAAAAAGCTAACAATGCCTCTAGTCCCATCTGGTGATTCCTTTACTGTGGAAGCCCTAGTCACTGTTTCTCATGTTTTCCGGTATCTCCTTGCCCAAGTCCGTGGGTCCAAGAAAGATCACCCCTTTCCTGGTCTTCTTGACCATTTGTAGGGCCTCGAGTCCATTTACAGGGTTGCTGTTGTTGGTGATGGACAACAGCAACACCATCACGTATGATGGAACCCACTGGAGGCTGTTTCTTTCCATTCCATTGCTAAGACTCAGGTGGTAAAGGATGGGATCCAAAGATTGGTCACTTGGGCACTGAGGGATTCCCTCAATAAAGGTAAGTTCATTATCCATATTTTTACAGACTCTTGGGTAGTAGCTACTGGCCTCACTGGTTGGTCTAATCGATAGGCACAAAAATAGATTTCACACTCAGGATTGTTCCCTATGGGGCCTTCAACATTGGGAATATACAGCTGCTCACACCTCACGTATTACAATTAAAGTCTCCCGTGTCTCAGGTCTCATGGAGAAGGCTCGGTATGATGCTATAGCTGACCAACTAGCTCACATTTCTTAAGTAAATTCATATAGCACCCCAATTCCCTGGGCCTAAAGGCCCAATCATTGTGGCCTTTGGACTCTTTAAACATGAGGTTGAATACCATGGCACCCCCATGTCCCTGGCTTTAGCCAAAACCCTAACCTCCCAATGTGCTTTTGTGCCTTGTTCTGTGTCCTGGCATTATGGCCGATGAGGATCCTATCAAGAATTGATTTTATTGATTTTATTGGGCTTTTGCCCAAATCTGCAGGCACAAATCACTATGCCCTCACAATGATGAACAATTATGTGGGCTTACTTTGGGCTTATTCTTCCCAGTATGCTAGTGCTGACACTACTATCATAAGTCTCACCAAAACTTTGTTAATTCCCTTTGGGCCACCAGATACGATTCACTCTGACTGGGATACACACTACTCATTCAGTGTAGACATGGGTCTTACAACAAGGCATTATTGGAATTCCATTTTTCCTATGCATCTTGGTTTAAAAGGATCTTCCAGCAGAAGCCCAGTATAAACCTGAGTAGCAACAAATTTTTGTTTTGAACATGCGTTTTTTTAAATCATTATGTACGGCAATGTACATTTCTATAAAAAGTTTTCCAATGCTCTGTGACTTTACAAAGAGTTTTCAAAACCCCACAGAAGCAGGGGTTCTCGGATGGGCTATAGAGACGTGTGATCATTAATGTCTAAATTTTTTATTAGAAATAATTCTCTTAAGTACAAGTTTCATATGACAATGTCTGCTTATTCAAATTCTGTATTAATATAAATTTTACATGAAAGAAATGATTACAGATCTGAGTTTTCAATGTTCCAGGTTTAACCCATCTTCCTCTAATCACAAATTTTATTTTATATACTTACAAGTGTACAACTATAAAATCAGGTTTTATCAGTGATATTTTACCATGTGAAACTCACTATGTGTCTCTCACAATGGAATATGATAAAGCATAGCCCCCAAAACCTAGTACTGTTATTGAGACAAGGCAAGAAGATTCCAATGCCAACATGTGGAGATTCCAGATTACAGTGGGGGTACCATGGTGAAGGAAACAGACAAGACACGGACCTCACCAAACTTCAATCTATTGCGTGAATAATATTCCCAGACATAGAAATATTGAGTACTTTGGTATTCCCCAAAATGAAAGGGGAGTGTTAGATGAATTACCAAATCAAAGACGCAAAAATCTGTCCCCAAACTTGATGGGCCAAGAGTAAAGCTGTGCTGACAAACATAAACATGCAAAATATAGGTCTTTCACTAAAACGATGAAGTAGCAAATATACTATAAAATACATACCAAAGCAAAACACAAATCATTCAGATCACCCATTACATTCCACAGAGTAAGGAAATAAGGAGA
>PITB01031816.1:0-15529 GCA_004024585.1 Paradoxurus hermaphroditus
CCCCCCCGCCTCTGGGCTGGGCAGAGCCAAGGGCTTGTGAAGGGACCAAGGATGGGTTCACTTTCCCACCACCCAGGGGAGCAGGGCAGGAGGGGACGTGGGGAGCAGTCGGGAGGCAAGAGATAGGGAGGAGAGAAGAGTATATGTTTTTTCATGAGATATTTAGGAGTTCAAATTTACTGACTTCGGTCATTGATTGTGGCAGGCAGTGATGTCGAGGATGGCTAAAACCCCCCTCACTTTTACTGAGTAAATACCGAGTGCCAGGGAGGTACTGTTTTAAGTGCTTTAAATAAACTGTCTCCTTTAAGCCTCATACCAACCTTACAGAATAGATGGTGTTGTTATGTCCATCTTAGAGACGAGGAACTGAGGCACAGAGAGGCAGTGCCCTGCTCCAGGTCGCACAGGTATTATATTAAGCAGCCGATCTGGGATTCGGACCCCAGCAGGCTGGCTCCAGACCACAGTATTACATGGTAGCTCAAGGGCGGGAGGGACTTAGGCAGAAGGAGGCTTGGCCTTACCGGTGAAAGCGGAGCCCTTGACATTTCCCACATCCAGTTCGGGGCAGTAGGTGGTCGCCCGCTGTGAGCCCGGGCCAGCCAGAAGCGGTCAGGTCTAGGAAGGTGAGGCTCTGGTTCGCCTCGGGCTTACAGTCCCTATTCGGGGAGCTATGCAAGAAAGAACCAATTTCAGCGCGAGCAAGATGAGGCTTAGCAATGATGGGCGTGGATGGAGTGGGGCAGGGAGAGGGCGGGGCCGGAGCAATTAGTTAGAAAGCAGTTTCACATTTTTCAAGCTCTTTACCGAGTGTTTTCACATATTTTATACTCTTTCATTTCCGCTTCAGCGGGATCAATGTCCTCATTTACGCACGCGTGTCTTCACCGTACTAACCAATACTCTTAGGGTTGTGGCATGTTCCGTGTTATGTAAACGAACAAGGAAATTTATTGGCCCAAGTAACTGAAAACAATCCATGGATTTTGGCTTCAGGCACAGCTGGATCCAAGGACTCCAAGATGTCATCACGATTCTCTCTTTCCATCTTTCAGCCCTGCTTGTGTTAGCTTCATTTTCAGGCACACCGTCCCCAAGCGGTGGCAGAGGTAGTGCCCAGCAGCTCCAGACTGGTGTCCCTAGTGAAATGAGAGCATCGTTTTCCCAGTCGTTCCAACCGAAATCCTAGGGGTGGTTGTGTTAGGCCCCCTTGGGTCACGTGCTCATTCCAGATCCAGCCATCTGCGGAGCTTCAGGAGAAGGAGCATGCAATTGGCCGTGTCTGGGTCACACACTTCATCCTAGGAATGAGAGTGAGGTCAGCCCTATTCAAACCAGGTGGATGGAGAGTGGGGAGGGTTGGTTCCTCAAAAGAAGCCTTGAGGTGGTATTACCAGAAGACGAGGGTGAGGAGGCTGGGAGGGCAGAAAGAAATGACGGCTGCCCCACATCCAGCTGTGGGAGACCACGATTTTCAGGAGACTCAAAGCGAAAACCGTGCTGAGATCTTCAATGGGAGGAGGAGGGAGTGAGTGACTGCGGGCGTGTTGCAGGAACACTTGAGAGTTTTAGTCACTAGGCTTGGGCATCTCTGTGATCCACTATCAAAAAAGACCTTTTGTGAACCACTTCAATCAATAGGAGACAGGAAACACAAGGGATTGCAGGCAACAGTCTAGAGGTAGAACTGCATTCCAGAAAAATCCTTTTGGTAAGCAGCGAGGAGGATGGACAGTCAGGGGGCTGGGCAATGAGGTTCAGAGAAGAAGGTGGGGATTTGAATTGTTCAGAAAGGCGTTTCCCCAGGAGCTTGGGCCTGTTGGAGTCGGGGCAGGGGACCCAAAGGGACTGTGGGAGGTTCGGTCTGGCTCCAGCAGGCTCAGATGGCACGGTGTTATCTGAGTCTCCAGGGCTGGGTGGGTAACCTGAAACCACCTCCCAACCCCTTTTTAAGCTAGAATTTCTCCTTTACTCAGAAGAAAAAGTGGCATGGCCTTTTTTGAGAAACACTGCCATCTGGTGGTCTTTTTGCAATGCCAACTTGTGGTCACGTTTCTTGTTGCTAAGGCGAGAGATCTTCTCCTTCGTTTTTCACGGCCTCGTTGCTTCCTGGGGCCCTGTGTGCCAGGAGCTGTGCTTGGCGCTGGGACTCAGCAAGGAACAGGAGCCTGCTTCCCCGGAGCTGACGTTCTAGTGGAGGAGGCCGATGACATGTGATTGATCACAGGAGTGTATTGAGGTCGCGGCCCCAGGCCTAGGCGGGATGCGATGACAGTTGCCGGGGAGTGTCACGTCCGCGTGCTCCGTGCTGACTTCACAGATGCCGGCGACACGGCAAGAATGTTTGTAGAGTGGTGTTTGCCTCATTTCCTGCAAAATCTCTCACCTGCTTGGCAGGTAGGGTAGGGATCATGGTGGGACTTTGCCCGCCAGAGCCTGGATGTGATCTGCAGGGGCCCTGCCAGGGGGCCCAGCCACTCTGTGAGCACAGTGACATAGAACTCTTTCTTCTAGAAGCTTCTTCTACCGCAGGTTATCCGCTCTTGTCTGGACAACCGCAGTGGCAGTCTTGCTGGTCTCCCTGTTTCTGCTCTCACCCGCTTGCAGCAGACAGAGGCATCCTGCTAAAACTTGAAACATGGGGGCGCCTGGGGGGCTCAGTCGGTTTAGCGTCCGAATCTTGGTTTCGGCTCAGGTCATCATCTCACGGTTTGTGAGTTCGAGCCCCACGTCAGGCTCTGCACTGACCGTGTGGAGTTGGCTTGGGATTCTCTGTCTTTCCCTCTCTCTCTCTGCCCCTCCCCAGTTCATGCTCTCGTTCTCTCGCCCAAAATAGATAAATAAACATTTTTAAAAAACCCTGAAATGTGATGTCACTCGTTTGCTCAGAATTTGGGAATGGCTCTTTTTCAAGCTTAGAATAAATTCCGAACTCCATACAGAAGTCATCAGAGCCCTGAAGCTATCACTATGTCTCCCTCTCTGACGTCACCTCCTACCACTTTCCTTCTGCTTGTTCTGCTCCAGCCACACTGTACTCCTCTCTGTCCCTCCAGCATCCAGCCTTGACCCTGCCTCAGGGCCTTTGCACCACCTGTTCCCTCTGCCTGGAACCCCCCCTCCCTGCTGCAGATGCCTACACAGCCCCCTCCCTCACCTCCTCAGACTTCCTTTGCCATGGGGGCCTTCGGTGAGTCCTCCATCTAAAACAGTGTCTTGGGGGCACCTGGGTGGCTCAGCAGGTTAAGTGTCCGACTTCAGCTCAGGTCATGATCTCTGGTTCGTGGGTTCGAGCCCCGTGTCAGGCTCTGTGCTGACAGCTCAGAGCCCGGAGCCTACTTCAAATTGTCTCTGTCTCTCTCTACCCCTCCCCTGCTCCCTCTGTCTCTCTCAAATATAAATAAACATTAAAAATAAAAAATAAAACAGTGTCTTATCTCCCCACCACTGCCCCTCTCATTCTGCTTTGTTTGTTGCTAGCGCATCAGTCACTGAAATTAGATAATATACTGTTTACTGTCTGTTTCCCCGACTGAATATCAGCTACTCGAGGGGGTGGCTTTTTCTGCTTTGCTCACCTGTGTTCCCAGAACCCAGACCAGTGCTTAGCGCACAGTAGGCCCTAGATAGTTGAATAAATGCATCGAGACCCTGGTCGTGTTGAGCGCTTACAGTCTGCTCGGTGCTTCTCACCTGTCGTGACACTAGCCCTGTGAGACTGCAGTTCGAACCCAGGTTTGTCTGAGGCCAACGCCTCCCTCGGCTCAGATATTCCGCCCCCTTAGGCCCCGCTTGCCTCCCCCGCGAGATGGATTTGACAATAGCGCCAATACATGGGGAGCCGGGGGCCTGGCGAGCGACGCGGTACACCCAGAAAAGTTGGACGGAAGAGAATTTGAGGAGGACTCTGTTCACAAAGGTGAGGGCGGGGGTGCAGGAGGAAACATGCTCCCGGAGCCGGTGAGAGCAGAATCCACGGCTGAGACTCCTCCCTGCTGGTGCTCCGCCCCCCAAGTCGACTAGCAGCCAGCCGCTCAGCAGGGAGCCTCTGCGATTGGGCGCGGACTTCCCGAGGGCAAGGGACGAAGGATCCGGGAGGGCACAACTGTCCTCAGACTGTTGGGAGGATTACATGAGGTGGGTCCGTGACTTGCCGGCCCCGGCACCAGTGACGTAATCGGTGTCCTCGTTAGGTGGCCGGTGAAAGCGGTCGAT
Source organism: Paradoxurus hermaphroditus (assembly GCA_004024585.1). Lineage (NCBI taxonomy): Eukaryota > Metazoa > Chordata > Mammalia > Carnivora > Viverridae > Paradoxurus > Paradoxurus hermaphroditus. The sequence continues at coordinate 4,219 of PITB01031816.1, forward strand.
GATTTTTAGGCGGTCTTTCTTCATTCCCCCGCTTCGCTGCCTCCGTCCTCTGGGCATTTCAGTTCCGCCGGGAGTCGAGCTCTGCACAGGAGGACGTGACTTCCCGCGGGGCCGGCAGCACCGCCGGCTGGCTTTGTAACACGATGACCCCGTTCCAGCAGCTCGCGGATGCACGCTGCCGTTTTTTCACGTTTTCACGTGGCCGAATTGGGACACGCCTCGTAGCTGATGAGTGCTTCTCGTGAGGACAGACTTCGTCTTTCCTGTTCACCGCCGGACGGTGCCCAGCTCATGGCAGGCCCTTGGTTAATATTTGTGCAATGAGCGAGTGCATTCTGACAGTTGTAGCTGCCTGTGCGTGCGTGCGTGCGTGTGCGTGCGCGCGCGCGCGCGTGTGTGTGCGTGCGTGTGCGTGCGCGCGCGTGTGTGTTTGCGCGTGCGTGCGTGTCGCTCTCGGCTTGCCGGCACGTCTGTAGAAATTCTCTGCCCGGTGAAGTCCTCAGATCCTGTGTGTCGGCTCGATTCCCTTCTCTGTCTAGTTCGGTCGAGTCCTGATCTGGGACTACAGAATTGGATCAAGATGCTGAAGACCCCAGGGGCTCCGTCATCAGGAAGTCCGCACCCACCCACCCAGCCCCTGACCGGAGGCACCTAGAGTATCCCAAGGACCGGGACGCCCAGCGCCTGCCTTCCTTCATTGCGATGCCCCTTTCGGACACACTCCAGTGTAGAGAGAAGCCTCGTGAAATGCTAAGAAGCAAGTCTTAAGGAATGCCACCAGCACTTCCGTGTCCCCCCCCCACCCCCCCTCCAGTCGTTCTCTTCCTTTTCTCCTCAGAGTAACTACTGTGCTGAATTTGCTATTACAATTCCCGTGCATACGTATGCATGTGTTTACATACATAAATATATGCAATTAATACATTTGCATATATATGCCAACAGTACCTGTGTGTGTGTGTATATATATATATGGTCTATTCTCATGATTCATAGCAGTTACCTTCCGTGAAATCACTGCAAACACTGATTTAATGAATACCGAACCAGTGCTCCTATGGGAAATAAGTACACACATTTCTCACAGAGACTATATAATCTTAAATCCCAAAATGACTCATTTTGGTAGATTCTAGTTCCTTTTCTTACAAAAGAGGAAGCTGAGGTTCAGGAAGGGTCAAGGGGTGGGCCGGAAGCCGCCTCACTGCCGGGTGCCAGAGCTGGGATTCAGGCCGGGAGGAGGTGGCCTGCCACCTGCGTTGTCCACCCGAGAAGGCACACTGGGTTGGTTTGACCTCAGCCGAGAACGTGGGACTCGAAATTTCTACTGCTCGGCTGGTGTCTGTGAGCGACTGAGAAGCACCTTAAAGTATCGATTCGGGGGAGACAAATACATTTTAGCAAAAGGTGAATTGGCCAGTATAGAATCTAGGAGTAAGGAGGGTCGGCCATATATATTCTCATGTCTAGGAGTCCTGTATGAATTAATTTTTTACAGTTTTATTATTTATTTATGTTGAGAGTGTGCAAGCGGAGGAGGAGCGGAGAGAGAGAATCCCAAGCAAGCTCTGCACCAGCAGGATGGAGCCCCACGCGGGGTTCGAACCCACAAACTGTGAGATCATGACCTGAGCCAAAACCAAAGTCAGACTCTCAACTGACTGAGCCAGCCAGGTGCCCCAGCTGTATGAATTTTTTTTTTAATTTTTTTTAATGTTTATTTATTTTTGAGACAGAGTGTGAATAAGGGAAGAGCAGAGAGAGAGGGAGACACAGAATCTGAAGCAGCTCTGGGCTCTGAGCCGTCAGCACAGAGCCCGATGTGCGGCTCGAACCCACGAACCGTGAGATCATGACCTGAGCCGGAGTCAGGTGCTTAACTGACTAAGCCACCCAGGTGCCCCCGAATTCTTAAATGCTGTACAGCACTGTCTTGCAGGTTCTGAAACTGTAAATACTGTCGCACCAGAACTGGCTTCTGCAAGGGCCTTCTTGCCACTCCGTGCTGTCGGTGGTGTAGCTGTGGCTCATTTCACTGCTGCAGAAGAAGAGCTAGTGTTTATTGAGCACTTGCTATATGCCAGGAGCAAACGGTTAATGTTCATATCTTACTGAATCCTCGAGGTCACCCTATTGGACGAATACTCTTATTCCTGTTTGATAAGGGAAGAAACGGAGGCCTGGAGTGGTGATGTCAGTTGCTGCTAAGAGCTTAGGAAACATTTAATTAAAAAAAAAAGTTTATTTTATTTTTGAGAGAGAGAGAGAGAGTGCAAGAGGAGGAGGGGCAGAGAGGGGGACAGAGGGTCTGTGCTGACAGCAGAGAGCCCGAGGTGGGGCTAAGTTCACAAGCAGTGAGATCACGTCCTGAGCCGAAGTCAGAGGCTTAGCCGACTGACCCACCCAGGCGCCCCAGGAAGCACTGATTGAAGGAATGAGTGATGGGACAGCCCAAAGGTCACTGGCAGGATGATGGGTAAATAAAACATGGAATTGTAAGTTTACTTGGACCTACAAACAAGTGTCGTAGAGAAACTTTCAAGGAAGGTGTGGACTCGGGTTGGCAAGGGTTCTAGGGCCCGCGTGGTATTTTGGGGGGATGTGTGGGGGAGACGAAGACCTGGCCGCCGACCGGCCACATTCCACACACGGGACCCTTAGAGACCCGCCTTCTCCTCCAGCGGTCTCCTGCGTCGTGGCCGAGCAGAGTGGCTGGAGTCGCTGTCTCAGGCCCTGCCAGCTCTCCCGTCGCATCCAGCGGAGGCACGTCCTGCAGGAGCCAAGGAACGAACGGGGGTGCCCCCCGCCCCCCGCAGGAAGAGCGGGCCGGCTGCGTGGATTACCGGAGCCCCCCAGGAGCGAGTGCCAGCAGTCTCTGAGTGAGTTGGAGCGGCCCCGGGGTGGGGGTGGGGGGCGGCTCTCAGTGGGAACCGCCTGGCTGGGCTCGGGGGCCTGCCACGAGTTCCTGGGTGGGGTCTGAGTCTAAGACTTCCGTCTTCCTTGACCCTGAGTTGCCCTCGTCCCCTTGCGAACGAGGCGAGGAGCTCTCACTTCCTCTGGGCCTCTCGGGGCCAAGCATCTGCCGCATTATGGACTCTCTGAGGCCAGTGTCACTGTCCTCGCTCTCCCGACGGGGAAACCGAGCCTCAGGGAGGCGCGAGCCTTGCCCAAGGTGCACGGCTCCTTCTGTAACATCTCACTCAGCTCTCGCCAGAACTCTGTGAATAGGCACTAAAAGATCCCCATTTTGCTGGTGAGGGGATTGAGGCTCAGAGAGGTGTAGTAACTTGACCAAGATCACTCAGCTGGAAGAGGGGGAGCTTCTCCGGACTCTCCTCACGGCTGTAGCCGGCGCCAAAAAAGGCACTACGGAAGTTGGAGGAGAGGGGGAAAGGACAACTGTTAGTACGTAATGTTATGGCAAAGACCAAACCCAGTCTCTACGGCGGCAGCAGCAGCGGGGAGAGAGGCCTGGGACACCCGGGTGTGGCCCTCGTCTAGGTCACAAGTTCCACGCCGAGTCACTCGGGGGATGGGGAGAGGTAGGGATGTCCTTCGGCTTCTTACTTTTCCTGAGGAATCTCACTCTCTTAGGGACCAACTCCCTGTTTTCTTCCCCTTTGCTCTCCGACTGTTCTAGAAAGAAAGAAACTTGGAAGTTGGCCCAACAAGATACTTTTATTAATTCACTTATCTCTTCGTCCCCTCTGCCTCCTTTCTTCCATCCTCCCATCTTCCTATCCTTTTGTTCATCCGCCCATCCATCTACCTTTCCATCTGTTGGTTTCTTTTCTCCGTTCATCCATCCATCCGCCTGTCATCTCTCCTCCACCCTTCTTGCCAGTCATCAGCTCTTCTGCCAGTCGCCATTCTCCCATCTCCCCGTTTATCTGTCCGTCAGCCAGCCGTTCTTCCTTTCTTTCTTCCATCATTTCAGTGAGCCGGTCAGCCATTCACTCAGCTGTGAGATTGTATCTCCCCTTTTTTACTCACGTATTCATTCATCAAAATCATTCACTTGAAAAACTTTCATTGAGACCCCCTCTGTAGCCCACTGTGCTGGGCCCTGAGCCACAGAGACCAATCCAACCCTGCCTCCAGCATTGCCTCAAGGGCCCAAGTAGAGACCACCTGCCCAGCTACAGGATCCCACGGTCTCCTTTGGGCTGCCGCAGAAATAGCTCGAACACCAGCGGTATCTGACCCTGATTCCTGTGGTGTCATCGTCTGGGGGGTGCCGGATGCCTAACTCTGTTTTCTCCTTGGCCCATGGTCCCTCCTCTGAGAGCCACAGGTAGCTACGGGCAAGAGCGGAAAAAGCCAAGTGTCCCCCAGGAGCAGGAGACTCTAGGGTGAGTTAGTGCAAATGAACCCAAAGTCAAAGTAAAATTTGCGAACACTTTTCCTTGGATTAAACTCCCATCCTTCTCTCTCTCTTACTGTGATAGCCTCGCTCTCTCCCCGTTTCTTGTCCTGGTTTATTTGTAAGCTCATTAACATGGATTTTGACGTCCTTAATAATGGGTCTCCATTCAACTTCATTCGTTTGTTCATTCATTCATTCATTCCCTCAGTGCTTATTAAATGCCCGTCATATGACAGGTACTTGGGGCTCCAGCAAGGAACCAAAAAGGACTACTTGTAGGCAACTCATAGGATGAGGGCAAGAATTCTCCAAATAAACCACCAAAAGGGGAGGAGAAAGTGTATTGGGAAGACAAACGTTCCCATTTCCACAGGCTTTTGGGAAAGGACAGATTCTTGAGGGCCTTCTGCGGCAGCTCAGAGCGGAAGGGGCTGTGGGTTGTCCTGGAAACCCGGCTACTCCTCAGGCGCCCCCAGAGGCTGCGGCCACCAGGGGGCAGCAGCCGCACACGGAGTCTCCCCCGCGTCCTCCACCGGCTGCGTCTCTTCCCGCAGGATGGGGGCAGGGCTGGGGGTGGGGGGCATTTCCCGCTAATTGTAGAAAAAGTTGGGTAGAAGTAAAATTGTAATTGGCTCTTATTTCGGATCCTCCGGAATGGAGAACGGCCCTTTTAAATCATTCTCACGATACATCTTTTCTATAAAATGGGATCTTTTATAAAATGCAGCGGCGCGCTGAAGAGTGTCCGTTTGGGCTTTTTTGGGCTTAGGTGGTTCCATTTTCGGCACCGCCACTTAGCTGCTGTGCGACTGGAGGCACGTTATCTCTCTGATGCTCAGTTTCCTAATCTGTCAAGTGGGGCAACACTTAAGTGATTCATTCAGCAAATTTTTATGGGGCTCGGTACTATTCTAGGAGTGGGACCGACTGTGACCGGGATAAACAGGGGTCCTGCCCTTGGGGCGCTGGCATTATAGTGGGGACCAGATGAGAAGTAAGCCACGTGGTCTTTCGGATGCGACGCCGGAAGAGGCTTGGTACACGGAAGTCCTCGGCGATGTTACTTTTAAAGAGCAGAGCCGGTCTTTTGTTTTATGCAACCCGTCGATGAATATTGGGCTCCCCGAAAGGTTTCTATTCTCAGGGAGAAATTGTACCAACCCGGGTCTACACAAGGCTAGGTACCCAGCAGGCGCTCCGTAAATGCTCACGGGTGTTTGGGGGTGGTGTCTCCCTGTGTGGCTGCAGGGACTGTGTTCAGTTCCAGCGGGGGCCCATTCCGGGGAGCTGCCGGCAGGCGAGGGCGCCCCATGCCCGGTGGACGAGGTACCTGACGCGGGGCCACACGGTTTGTGTGAGGCGAGAGGGGCCTGCCCAGGATGCCAGGAGCCGGCGCTGCTCCGGGGATGGCGGTGGGGCCGGCGGGTAAGCCGTGGAACTTGGGCTTGGGGACGTGCGATCGGAGAGCCGGGGCTTCTCCGCTGCCCGGGAGACACAGGTGCCCTAGGAGTGAGATGCTGATTCCCGGCGGGGGTGGGGCCCGGGAGGGTCCTGGTCCCCAGTGTCCTAGAAGGAGCAGCTCCTGCCTTTTCCGGCTCTGTGACCTTGGGCAATCTCATAACCTCTCTGAACTCCAATTTCTTCATCCGAAGATGCAGCTAATAAGAGGGGCTCCTCATGGGACAAGGGAAAAGGTAAAGGAAATCGTGCCAGCTGAAGAGGTGGCATGGTTGCCATCCAGAAAGCACTCACGGAAAGGGAGCTGGTATTATTATTGAATCCCCACAATTCCCTTAAAAGCCAGCTTTGGCTACCCTCATCTTATAGATGGGGAACCAAGCTCAGAGAGGCAGTGTGAGTTAGTCAAGATCACACAGCAGGATTTGACCCAGATTTGGCTTTTGTCAGCCTCTCTCACAAAGGCAGATGTCCCAGAAAGCACTTAGTATACTAATTATAACAGTAGCTAACATTTACTGAGGGCTTACTATGTGCTGAGCATTAGTCTAAGGTCTTCTGTTTTTATTCATTCATTTAATAAATATTTGTTGAGCCCTTACTATTGAGTGGGGGCCAGGCAATGTTTTGGGCACTGGGGAGATGCAACGAACAAAGCAGACACGGTCCCTTCTCTTATGGAGACAACATTCTGCGGTGTGGGGGACAGACCTTAGGCCAGTAAATCTGTAATTTGTCCAATGCGAGATAAGCGTTGGAGAAAGAAAGCAAAATCGGAAGAAGTTTTGTTATTTTTCACGGAAAGCAACGCTAAGGAGCTGACATTTGAACGGAAATCTGAAGGAAATGAGGGCATGGCTATGTGGCTATCTGGGGGAAGGGCATTCCAGGCAGACGGAACAGCAAGTGCAAAGGCCCTGAGGTGGGAGCGTGGCACCGTTGTGACCAGAGTAGAGTGAAAACAAGGGGGAGTGTGGAAGGAAGTAGGGACATGTTAACACACATGGTGCGTTGAAACATTCCAAGAACTCCAAGTGGGTTCTTTTAGGACCCTGTCTTTCCAGATGGGGAGTTGGAGGTGCAGAGAGGTGCCCAGGGTCACGCACTGAGCAAGTGGCAGAAATGAGATTTGAACCTGAACCGATCAGACCCCTGAGCCAAGCTCTAGAAGCTACACTGTTTCCCACTGACAGTGCTTTCCTCCTGCGTGCCGGGTTTTTATACGAGGGCTCTCTCCTGGGGTCTGTCCAGGGAGTTATTCCTACACTTGCAAGGGTATTAATTTCCTTCCTTTGCTTTAGAAAAAAAATTTTTTTAGTGTTTGTTTATTTTTGAGAGAGAGAGAGAGAGAGAGCGTGAGCAGGGAAGGAGCAGAGAGAGAGGGAGACACCGAATCCAAAGCAGGCTCCAGGCTCTGAGCGGCCAGCATAGAGCTCGACGTGAGCCTCAAACCCACGAACCGTGAGATCGTGACCTGAGCCGAAGTCGGACGCTCAACCCACTGAGCCACCCAGGCGCCCGTAATTTCCTTCCTTTTCAAACCGAGGAGCCCTGCTCACCGCAGCCCTGGAGCAGGGAACGCCCATGCCAGACGGCGCGCTGGGGACGGGTGTATCTGAACAAGAGGCATTGCGACTGCGCGGGTCTGGGTTCAAACGCCGCCTTTGGCCCTTACTGGCTGTGCGGCTCTGGCCGAGCCCTCCTCCTGACCCTGACGGTCTCCGCCTCTCAGATCTGGTAGAAGGGTCCTGAGGTCTTTGCACACCACGTGGCTCCTCAGAGATGCTTCGCAGTAGGGGTGATGATGCGTGCTTCGTGAATGTGCGACGGGGTGGGCGTGTGGCCCTGGCACACAGTAGGTATCCAATCAGTAAGTGGCGTCATTACGATTACACTCTAGGGAGGCCCTGTCTGCCCACCTGCCTCCGGCTTCTCTCCCACTTCCCCGTCTTAGACTGGAGATTCTGCCATTACAGATTTGTTCTTTGGGTGAGGCGCTCGTTGATTAGAGCCTCGGTTTACCCGTCCGTCTTCGGAGAAGCCTTCCTGGCCCTAAAACTCTGAGTAATCAGCAGTTTCTCTGTCGGATGCAAATGCTCCAGGATGAGGAACAGGCGCCTCGGCGAGGCCGAGATGGGGGTCCCAGGGAGCCCTGGCCCCACTGGGGGTGGGCAGCGCGGAAAGCAGAGCCCGGGCCTCGCCAGAGACGCGTCTCTCCCCGCCCCCACCCCTCCCGGGCCGGGCTCGCGGAACAGGTGACGGAAGGTCTGATTGGGACATGAGCTCACCAGGCAGGACTGGGCGGGAGGGGGATCAAAGCGAGGGCGGAGACGAGCCGTCGGCCGGATTCTTTCCGTGGGCAGCTGGCGAGAGCGGGCATGCAAAGGGCACGGGCCTGGGGAGGGATTAACCTGTCAGTTGGGGATTTCAGGAGGGTTTATTTAGCCCGAGAAGTGTCTGTGAGTTTGGGACCAGTGGAAGGAACACCGGGCATAGCCATGCACCTACTGTGCGCCGGGTGCCAAATAGGTGCTTTCCAAGTGAGTCCTATTCAGAGCTCACAGCCCGCTTGAGACAAGGGGCGTTGCCTCCATGTTACGTAAGGAGGATGGCAAAAATAACGGTACTGTCGTTTGTGGAGTCCCCAGTATGTGCCAAGCATTGTGGTTAGAAGCTCGGGACAGTGCCTGGCATATGACAGGCACCCAATCAGTGATGGTTATTATTGTTAGTTCTTATTTTGCATTTTTTACAAAATCTGACTCATATCTACAGAGAATTGGCCTGAAACATATTCGAATAGCTTAACATGTGTTTCGGGGCCCTTGGAGAGCTCCTTCGGTTGAGCGTCCGACTTCGGCTCAGGTCGTGATCTGGAGGTCCATGAGTTTGACTCCCGTGTCTGGCTCTGTGCTGACAGCTCAGAGCCTGCAGCCTGCTTCGGATTCTGTGTTCCCCCCTCTTTCTGCCCCTGCCCCACTCACGTTCTGTCTGTCTCTGTCTCTCTCAAGAATAAACAAATATTAAAGAAAATTAAAAAAAAAACACAAATGTTTGGAAAGGACACATACCTGGATAGTTACCACCCAGGCAAGTAATAGAACCTGGGCCGCCCCCCGCCCCTGCCCCATGGCCCTGCCTACTGCCACCCTTCCCTTCCCCATAAAGGAAACTACCATCCTGACTTCTATGGTAATCCATTATATAGCTTTCTTTCTTTCTTTTTTTTTTTTAAGTTTATTTATTTATTTTTGAGAGAGAAAGAACGTGTGTGTGCAAGCGAGGGAGGGGTAGACAGAGAGGGAGACAGAGAATCCCAAGCAGGCTCTGCACTGTCAACACAGCACCTGTATCGGGGCTCAAACTCACAAATTGTGGGATCGTGACCTGAGCTGAAATCAAGACTCAGACGCTTCACCGACTGAGCTCCCTAGATGCCACCCCCCGCCCTTAAAGCTTTATAGTTTGTTTTTTTTTTTTAATTTATTTTTTAGAGAGAGGGAGACAAAGTACTAGCAGGGTAGCAGGGGCAGGGCAGAGAGAGAGAGGGACACACAGAATCCGAAGCAGGCTCCAGGCTCCGAGCTGTCAGCACAGAGCCTGACACGGGGCTCGAACTCACGGACCGCGAGATCATGACCTGAGCCGAAGTCGGACGCGTAACCGACTGAGCCACCCAGGCGCCCCCCCCCACACCTTAAAATATTATAGTTTTCTTTAGGGCCCTACTCACCTTGCTGATTCTTAAACACTGGTTTGCTTTCACTTTTTTTTTCAAACTTGACAGAAATGAGACGACGCGGCTGCCTCTTTGGCATCCAGTTTCCTTTCCTCCGCACGAGGTTCGCAAGGTTCATCCACGTGGCTGCCTGAGCCGTCAGCGCAGAGCCCCACGCCGGCCTCGAACCCACGAATCGGGAGCGCATGACCCGAGCCAAATGGGCCGAGCCGCCCAGGCGCCCCCCAGCTCGCTCATTCTCGATGCCGAGGTGGCTAGCCGGTGTGTCCTGATCGTTTTTATTTTCTCTGCGCAAAGCATCCCTCAGAACCTTCCCGATACTTCAGAGGAATGAAGATAATGGATATCTCTGTTTTCCGCTGAAGAGATGGAAGTTTCCGGAAGCTGGGTCAGGCGCACCATTGATTCCAGAGCCGTGTGCTTAATCGCCCCGCTCTGCCGCCTTCCGGCAGGAGGAGGAGGGCCAACAGGCGAGTTGAGCAACGTGCCCTGTTTGCCCAGCAAGGATGCGACAGGGTCCCCTGACCAGACCCTCCGAGCCGAGCCCGGGTGCCCCCCGGTGGCCGCTGGGGTCGGCGCTGTGCAGTCAGCTCACGGCTGACTTCTCTATCACGAAAATGCTTTAATTTTAATTTCTTTTTAAAACCAGAAGAAAAAAGATTAGTGATAATAGTGATGAGGATGAAGATCTTTTATAAGATTATAAACCCAGCTTGGATTATATTCTGACGCCCAGGAGAGTCCGAAGGCCACTGGGCCAGCCCCCTGTCTTGCAGGAACTAGCCGCCGGCCACCCCCGGTGCCGAGGGACCCGGGAGAGGCTCAGGCAGCCCCAGGACTGTTCCTGCCCCGAGGTCCACAGCCTCGTCTTCATCCAGCGCCCGGGGCTCCCTAACGGCCTAGGTCCCCTCTTTCCAGAGCCTCCCTGGCTGGCAGGAGGAGGCAGTGGGGAGAAGTGTGACAGCGCGACACTGGAGAACGGCCTTGTCCTTCTGTTGACGCTGAAAATAGCTTTGTATTTCCCTCCGTGCTGGCTGAGTCATAGCCTCGCTGACACGTCCCGCCCGTCCAGGGCTACCCGAATTTCATCTCCAAAACACACTCGCCTGACTCTTGTCCTAATTCTCCTTACCTGTAGACTTACCTTTTTCTCTTTTTACTCTCCACCCCTACTTTGTTTTCTTAAGATTTTATTTTTAAGCAATCTCTACGCCCAACATGGGGCTCGAACTCACGACCCCGAGAGATCAAGACTACCTGCTCCTCGGAATGAGCCACCCAGGCACCCTCGACCCTATTTTTTTTTTTTTTTTTTTTTACTTAAATAGATTTGTTTTAAAAGGAAGCTTCCACTCAAATGCATGTGTTTGAAGAGGAAGCATTTTGTCATTAGAAATAAAAATAAAGAACAGTAGCCATCTTTAAGTAAGTACTTACAGGGTGTCAAACACTGTCCCAGACTCTTTAAACGTGTTGTCTCGCTGTACCCTGAGGGAGGTGCAGTGATCAGCCCCATTTTACGTGTAAGGATGTTGAGGCACAGAGAGGTCGAGCCACTTGTCCGAGGTCACACAGCTAGGGGCAGAGCAGGGGATTTGAACCCGTGAACAAAATCTCCTGCTAAGACTCCCCGCACTAGTAACACATCGGCTCCGTGAGGGCAAGGTTTTTGTCCTGTTCCCTGCTGGGCCCCTGTGTTTAGAACATGCAATGATGCTCAGTACATATTTGTTGAGTAAATAAATGAA
>PITB01031817.1:0-14896 GCA_004024585.1 Paradoxurus hermaphroditus
AAAATAAACATTAATAAAAAATAAAAAAGCTAATATCATTATTAGGGAAGTGCAAATTAAAACCACAGTGAGATACTCACAAGAGTATGCGCTCACAAGAGTCAGTAAACTTTTAAAATTGGAGAACACCAGCTGCTAACACGAACGTACGGTAACTATACCTCGTTGCTGTTGAGAAGGAAAAATCACACATTCTGGAAAACTGGCAGTTTCTAATAAAGTTGAATTTACATCTATCCCAACAACCCAGCAATTCCACTACGAAATATATACTTGGAAAATGAATGCACAAGTATACATACGTATAACAGCTTTGTGCACAATAGCCAAAACTAGGAACAGTCCAAATATCCACCAATGGCAGTATGGTCACACCCAGGAGTAGCACGCATCAGGGACACCGTAATCATACACTCGATGAATGCATCTCAAAAACATTATGTTGCATAAACAAACAAACAAAAAAAATAGGCAGACCCAAAGAAAGTATATTACGTGAATTTCAAAAATAGTTAACGCTGACCTACAGAAATCAGAACCAGAACCGATAATTATGAACTACTTATGTTTTTGTTGAACCATTTTAAAGTTAAGTTGTATCATGGTCATTGAACGTAAATACTTCAGCATGCAAATTACTTCATTGGCTCCAATACTCCGTAATCCAGTCTTTCAATCCACTAGACTGGGGTCAGCCAACTTTTTTGGTAATTTTGTAAAGTGCCCGATAGTAAATATTTTAGGCTTTGCTGACCATATGGTCTCTGTTACAATGCTCAGCTCTACCATTGTAACACAAATCAGTCATAGGTGATACATAAGTGAGTAAGTCTGGTTGTATTCCAATAAAACTTCCTTTACTAAACGAGCTCTGAGTGGGATTTGGCCCGCAGGGCGCGTTTACCGACCCCGCACAAAGATCGCGGAGCTGTTTCTCGTGCTCGAAGTATCACAAGTCATGCAAGTGGGCAGTCCTTCAAGCTGGCTATGTGTTTTTGGTTTTAAGATCCTAATAGATTGTTAGTGAATCACTACCTTCTGATCCAAGCTTTCCCATGCTTATCCTGTGACTCCCCTGTACCATTCCTGAAAGTAGTCCGTTCTTTGAGAAATCTTGATTCATTTCTGTAGGGAATGGTATTAAAGATAAAAAAGAAAAAAAGCCATGGAACTTTGGGTGATGTTGCTTTTAAATCAGTTCACAGCGCTAAAGTAGACTGTATGTATATATTGTATTTACAGAAAATGTTCACTTAAAAGTAATAGTGCTTTGGGGCATCTAGCCGTGTTGGTGGGGCATCTGACTCTTGATCTGGGGGTGGTTCAGTTCGCGCTCCACACTGGGTGGAGAGATTACTTTTTAAAAAATAAAAAACTTTAAAAATAACAATGATTATACCTGTTTTGGGGCCTTGTAATTCTTTCTTTTCTCTTGGACTCAGAGTCGGGACTGCCGTTTAACAGAGTTATCTAACTGGTTGCTAAGATGTAAATAAAATCCTTTCAAAACAACCAAAAGAAATCAGAACGTTCGCTTAGGTGAAGGGAAAGCAGGTGGGACTTGTTTGGAAAGGGCAGTGCTGAGTTTCCGGGCCGAGGGAAATTGTGCCGAGCTCTTCTCTAGGTGTGGGTGTGTTGGCGTCCAAAATACCAAAGGACACACCGATTGGCAGCAGGTGTGCGGTGCGCGTGGTGGTTAGTACTCTGACTTGTGGCCGCAACACCCTCGGCCCCAGTCCGAGGCACGGCAGTATCCGGCGTTTGTCAAAATCCACTGGGCTGTGCGTTTAAGATTTGTGCGTTTTATTCTTTGTGAATTGTACTTCAGTATGTACTAATAGGATAAAAATGGGTGGGGAATGAGAATGGCATCGAATCTAGGTTTTATATTTATTAGATTTTATTGTAAAATGCCCTGTCGAATACAAACTCATAAAAAGGGCATTTGTCACAGTGTCTAAAACGGCCCCATCAACATGTGAAATATTTTAACCAGAAAAACGGTTATGACGACACGGTTATAGAAGTCGAAGCCACAGACGGGACTTTAGCCTTTGGGATAGTTCTGCGCATGCTCAGATATGGGGCGGGCTCCTGGAAAACCGCACACCCGACTCCAGCTTAGTGCGCGGTGGTGTTTCCTCCCCTGTTCCAGACTGCAAAGTGCTGTAGAGCCACAATCCCTGATTTTAGGCCACAAATAGTGGTGAGGGGATTAAGAGCGAGGCTAAAAGACTTACCACATTTTGTCAAGGAGAAGAAAAAAAAAAAAGACACCAGCTACTGCCGTGACTCGGATTCGAACCGAGGTTGCTGCGGCCACAACGCAGAGTACTAACCACTATACGATCACGGCGCGCCATAAACCTGCACCTTCTGAGATGGAATAAAAAACAGTTCTCATGTCTCAGGATCCGGCCAGCGCGTCTCCACAGGCCTCTCGGGAGGTCTCCTTGTCCTCGACAAAACCTCTCCTGCTTCTTTCCCTTCTCCCGAAGGTTCCCGTTTGACCCCGACCCTTTTCCTGCTCCCTCCCTCCGACCCCATGACCCCCCCTCAGGTTGGAACACAGTTGAGCTCCAGCGGCGCAGGTGGTGGTGCACTGTAGGCCCCTCCGTTGCCCAGCCGCCCAGCCCGTGGGACGTTGCAGGCTTCAAAGTCAATTGACCGAAATAAAACCTTTTGAAAAGAACTTCCCCCTTAAAAAAAAAAACTTTTCCATTTCTGCTCCCAGAGTTCCTCAAAGGACTAAAAGCTTAAAGGCGAAAATATATGGAAGTAAACGAAGACCAACCAAATGAGCAAACCAAAAGACCACTTATACGCCTCCTCGCAAGGGCGTCGGCCATGGTCTCGTGCGTTCTAGAAGAGACCGAGGCCGCCGAGCGGTGGGAAAGCTGCGTAGTAGGGCAGCAGGGAGGCTTCCGGCGGGCGGCGTTCGGAGCCCGTCGGCGCGGAGATCTCCAGGCGGCTGGCTGGCAGCTGAGCCTCCTGCCCGGCTGGGTCCAGCGGTCTAGCCGCGGTGCCTTTGTGTGTTCAGACTCTCAAATGCATTAAGTCAGCAAGTCCTAATTGAGTGTCCTGGGGATTCCGCTGCCCTTGGGGCGCCCTCGACTCAGGCCAGGGGGTAGACGGATGGTGGGGAGGTGCTGGATTCTGTGGTTGGTGAGGGGCAGGGCGGGGCTAGGCCATTCGGGTGCCCTGGTTTCGGAATCACTCAACGCACCGGTTTCAGACACGACGAGCAGCTCGATTTGTCACCGTAAGGTCCAGTTTTCCGAGGCTTTGGAGCCTCCCCAGTCACACGGCTGGAGTTGAGAGCCGCGTGCGTTGAGTGAGTGATCACCCCATTATAATAAGCAGGGGAGGTGTGTGGTGTCTCTGTGGCGCAATCGGTTAGCGCGTTCGGCTGTTAACCGAAAGGTTGGTGGTTCGAGCCCACCCAGGGACGGCATGGGCATTTTTACGGCAGCGATTGGGTTCTCTCTGGCCAAGGGCAAGATTCCCTTCAAGTGATACGATGGCCCCTTCTCATGCTCCCTTGACCTCCCGGAAAAAACCTAGTTAGGAGACACAGAATGAGAGAGGCCTCCTGTAATAGGAGAGGATGTGTTCCGGGGTGAAATGTTTCTTCCCACTGGTAGTAAATCTTTACGTACCTCAACTTTTCAAACGTGTAAGAGCGTCTTGCAGGATGTGTCTGGATTTAGTAATTGCCCAATTAATAATGCTAGAGTCATGATCGTTATTATTTTCCGCATTATTTTTAATGAAGGCATTTCTTTTGTACTAATTAGCCTTTTATATGCTGGGGTTTTTTTTTAAGTAAATTGGTCTCGTGATAATCTAATAATCCTGTGGTCTTCATCCTTGTACCCATGTTTTTTGCCACTTATACAGGTATTTCTGTAGGACAGAGTCCTGGAAACGCAGTCGCTCTATCATAGTGGTTTCTGCATGTGGTTTTAATGTAAATAATAAATTCCGTAAATGTGCCTTCCCCTGGAGTCGTACCAATTTATAGTTCATTTTACTTTTCTAACTAGGGAGAATTCTTTTCCTCATACTCTTGCTAGCACAACAGACTTTCTATAACCTTTCTGATAAGGGGGGCGTTGTCCTCCTGACTTGGCGAGGGCGGAGCTACAGCAGATGCCGCGGTGGGCATTAGGCAGCAGGAAATCTGCACCTGCTCCTCAGCTCAAGGGCCGGATGTTTTTGGCAGAACCGTAGTCGGTTTCTGCGGTGACCCTGTCAGCCAGGTCCAGAGAAGGCCGGCCAGGGTGGAGAGCAAACTCACTGGCTCCGGGCGTTTGTTCCTCTTCCCCTTTCTCTAGACATGGCGAGGGTGAACTCACGTGTTGTCTGCATTAGTCAGGATCCTCCAGACAAAAAGAATCAATACAGAACCAATATAGACGACGGACTGATTCCTCCTCGGCACTTCAGATGGACGGACAGGTAGGACAGACAGACGACAGAGTAAGAGAGACTGACTGTAGGGAGCTGGATCCCACGACTGCGGAGGCTTCACCCTTGCAAAGCAAGATGGCAGGCTGGGGTCCCGCAAAAGGCTATAGTTTGACCCCAAAGGCTTTCTGCTGACAAAATTCTCTCTTCTTTCAGAAAGATTCGTCTTTTCTCCTAAGGCCTTGAACTGACTGGATGAAGCCCACTCACATCGTGGAGGCCAGTCTGCTTTAGTCAAAGTCTACTGAGTTCAGTGTTGATCTCATCTAAAAATACCATTACAGGAATGTCTAGAATATTGTGTGGCCCAGTATCTAGGTGCTGAGCCCTGGCTAAACTGACATATAAAATCAACCATCCCTTCCGCTCCGTTATTCCTCAATAGTTTTTGGCAGCAATTTCCACAGAAATTCACATACCCGAGACACTTCATTGTGGCCAAGAGAATCCTGCACCCGAGCGGGGCAGCTTGCGTTAGCGCCTGATTTTTCTGTTGATTCTCAGGAGCAGAAATTGAGCTCTATGCCTTTTATATACTACGTGTTAATTCTTGGACCCATCTTTTTCTCTCTCATTTGTACATGGTCAATCATGTGTTCTCTCTGTCTCTCTGTCTCTGTCTCTCTCTCTCTCTCTCTTTGTCTCAAGAATAAAAAAAAATAAACATTTTAAAAAAATTTTAAAAAGAAAGAGGCCATCAGTACTGATGCCATGGGCATTCAAAGGGTAATAAAGGAATATTATAAAAAACCCTGTGCCCACAAATGTGATCACTTAGGTGAATGGGACCAATTCCTTGAAAGACACAATCTACCAAACTCACATGAGGAGAAATAGATCGTCTGAACAGACATGTATGTATCTATTGAAGAAATTGAATCCACAATGAATAACCTCCCAGAACACAAAGTAGGTTCAAAGTATTTACTGTGGCCTTTTGGGCGCTCTCATACTTTTGGCTTTCTGCTTCTTTGGCGACATTCTGATGCCAGTCTCCCTCTTTTGAGTAAAGTTACGAGAGGTAACGCAGTCACAGTTCCTTATTTACTGTTAATATTTAAATATTTTTATATTAATCTCTGTATACACATCATATCCTGAGACTGACACACTTCCATGGGAAATTCAGCCCCCGAACCACTGGAAGGCAGGTACAATTTAGTTTTTAAATAGAGTCTGTTCCCAGTCAGTGTATGGTTAACAAACCCATTGTAATTGTCTAAATCTCTGCTTCTGCATTCTCCTCCTTGTGCTTCTGCTCCTGCTTCTGAGGGGTCTTGGAGACCCACTTTGCTTTTGCTTCGCTCCAGAATACTCTCTTGCTCTCAGGAGGCACTTGGGGCATGAAGGGAAGAGAGCACGCAGAGTCCAAGCCACACCTTCTCTGGGCCCAGCCACTGGGCTCCCATTCAAGGCCGAGGCCTCTCTGTCACCATTCAAGTCCTACCACAAAACTTTATCCTTCTCTATCCTCTAAGGACATTGATTCTGTGACTTCCATTCTTTGACTGCAGTTGCATCTGTGTGATAGAGAAATTAGCTTTGCAAAATTCAGTAATTTGATTCTTAGGAATCAAATCCAGTGTTCTGGCCGTGGGACAAAAATCCTACCACTGACCCACAATTGCGCTTAAGTCACCTAATTCACAGAGACTGGCCCGCTCTCTGTGGTCTCCCACCAACCAGCGCCCGAATCTGCACTCTCTTTTCCTAGGGGGCCATCCAAAAAAGGAAAGCTCCAATGACCACACCTCACACTTGGGCCAACACAGTGCTGCAGCAATATAAATCAGTTACCTAGGACGAAAGGTGTGAAGCCACCACCTGGGCAGAGGCCTGTGAGCAGCCAAGGGACCAAGGCTCCATCTGTGAGAGCAGGACTGGCCAGGGCTCCCGTTGTCTTGGGGAAAGTGGGTGGATCTGATGAGGAAGCAGAGGCAGCAGGAGAGATGGCCCCTGGGGCTAAACTGACATTCAGCTGGATCTAGGCAAGTGGAGAAAGCCATTTGGAATTGTTATCAGGTGTGAGATCTTATTAAATCTGTTTATTGCTACAGGAAAATAAAGTAGATGATTTTATGGTAAGATGGTTATTCTGTAACCTGTGCCATCCTGTACTGTAGCCAACAGCCACATGTGGCTATTTAAATTAATTATTAAGTAAAAAAAAATCCGTTTCCCAGAACTAGCTACATTTCAAATGCTTAATTACCACGTTTCTAGTTGCCGCCATATTGGAAAATGCAGACCTAGTTTATTAGTTTAGTCAGTTGCACACAAGATCTTATTTCAAGGTCCTGACTTCTCGTTCGGCATCCGATGCATTTTAGTCCCCCTCGTCCGTCCCTAGCACCGGCAGCTCCTGTGTCTGTCCTGATGTCTCCGCTCTCCCTGAGCTCCGGCTGAGAGGAGGCCTGTCGGGTTTTCCCGGGGCTGGTGAGGGAGAACCATTCCGCGTGCTGGCTGCTGCAGGGCGGCGTGAACCTGTGGAAAGTCAGGTCAGCCTCTCAGTGCCCGAGTGTCTCACCTGCAACCAGGGGTGCTAATAACCTACGCTGGCAGGGGCGTTGCCTGGACTAGATAAGTTACAGTCGGTCCAGCACCAGCACCGAGGAGCCGCATGCTGGGCCCCCAGGGACGCTGAAAGCGTTCAGCCTCTGAGAACGCTGCTGGTATCGTCCTAACTCAGACTTCTGTTTCCATGCCTAACTGCACCCCTGCTGACGGTCAGCATTCCCCGGAATAAATGAGGAGGGTTAAACGGTTTCTTGGCCTCTTCTCCTCTGTATTAGTGACCAGCCCCTGGAAAACTGGTTACTTGATCACTTTCGTGGTGAGTTATTTGACAGTGGAGACAGCGCAGCGGGGAACCGGATCCAACTTGATCAAATTCCGGGGCCTTGGACAGGCACGATGACTGTTCAGCTCATGGTAGACAATCTTTGGCACGTGGTTCTAGCAAGAGTTTGGATATCCGGTCAGACTTATCCCAAAGTATTATAAGAAAAGTCCCAAGTATGTACCAGTAACCTATTGTTTGTTGTTGTTATTGTTTTTAAGAAATCGAAGTAGGAAAATTTCATTTACCTAGAATTTGTAGATTTCCTCTTTCAGTTATGATGGAGTCTCTGTAGTAAACCAGCACAGACACTGAAAAAAGTAGATCAGGTCTGGTTTAAAGGAATAGTTTGAAGTCTTTGGAAGGCTACCAATGCAGCTAGGACACACACACACACAGAGTGAGAAAGAGAGAGAGAGAAAGAGAGAGAGAGAGAGAAGCTCATTGGAATGAAACTAATTTTCTGCCTTTTCCCCTCAGGCACTGGCCAGTTCTTGACAGGACCCAGAGACTGAGAAGCTGGGGAGAAGGCAGCTACTAAGAATCAGGGAAAAAAAAAAAAAAAAAAGCATTTTAAATAATCCGTGGGCAGGGGAGGAAGGAGACATAAAGGGGGCTGGGGAGACTTGCGGTGGCTGTCCCCCTATTCAGACTTGAGGAGTCAAGATCTTGGAGCACCCTGGGATGTGAACTGGACAGTCGGAAAGGTTTTGCCCTTCTTAACCTTAAAAATAAAACCGCTAGTTATTTTACCAGCAAAAGATGTGTTTGTTCACAAATAGTAGAGAACTGCAATAGATAAGCAAGCTATAGCAAAACCAGAGACAAGTCCACGCAACAAAGGAGAAGGGTCCTTTATAAAGCGAAAGGGGAAGTTGCGTAGGTGTTACAGACAAAAAATCTATCGGCGGAAACTGGGAGTTCAAGCATAGTGGCTTTTCATTGGCTGAGTTGTGGCTGTTTCTCATTGGCTGGGGTACTGTCGGGGGAGGAGCAAAGCCCCTCTTCCGCCTGCTGGGGTAGTAAAGCAACACCCACTTGCAAGGTCTGTGTCTTCCTTTTGGGTTCGCGGTATGCTAGAGTGTGACAGCTCCCCCTACCGAATCTCCCAGCTCCACCTTAGCGAGGTTTCGGGTTACTAATTTTCACACTCTCGAGGCGTTTGCAAATTCAGCGCTAGCCAGGTAAGAAGCTAGGAGGGCAAGCAGAGTCCGCGGAAAAAAGAGCAGTTTTCAGGGAGCGGGACCCGGTGCAAAGGAGATGGATACAGACCGAAGTGCAGGTCCCTCCAACGGGAAGGTGCTGCTCAGATGACAGCTCGAAAGCTCGGCCACCTAAGAATGTGGGCAAAACCAGATGTAGACCGAGAGCTCCGGGCAGTGCCTGCTGTGAAACAACGTAATCCTGGAAGGGCTGGCCGTGATCCGCGTCTCTCTCCTCTCAACCAAAAAGTTACGGTATCCAAAGCCCCCATAGTTCTTCACACGTCAGGTCCGTCATTCAATCACATTTTCCAGGCATACAAAGGGCTAAGAACAAGGGGGTGGGTTGGGGAGCAAACAGTGGAAACTGGATTCACAACATGCTTGGGCTATTGGACTTACCAGATAGGAACACTCAAATGTGTATGTTTTAGACATTCAAGGACATAGATGACAAGATGGAAACTTACACCAGAGATTAGGAATCTATTGAAAACTCAAATGGAAATCCTAGAACATAAATGCGGTAACTAATTTTAAAAAGCAACATATGGTCGGGGCGCCTCAGTGGCTCAGTCAGTTAAGTGTCCAAGTCAGGTTATGATCATGATCTCCCGATTCATGGGGTGGAGCCCTACAGCGGGCCCTGCATCGGGCTCCTCACTGAGAGTATGGAGCCTGCCTGGGATTCTCTCTCTCCTTCTCTCCCTGCCCCTTCCTGCTCTCTCTCTCTCTCTCTCAAAATAAATAAATAAAAACTTTTAAAAAAATAACAGTTTTAACAGCACTTTGGGCCCAGTTGAAGAGGAATTAGTAGTTGAAAAATAGTAAGTATAAAATATCTAGTTGAAGTATAAAGAGCTAAAAGAAAGGGGGTTTCAGAGCTTCAGAGGGGAGAGCTTTTAAAAAGTGTAAGTCATGTTTTTAAAGGGCCAATGTATCTGTATTTGAAGTTTCACATTATAGGAGATGGAAATTGGATTGAAATCAATTTCGTAAAATGTAACGGCCAATCAAAAAGTAACTGATGAACCATCTTGCCAAACGGACAAGAGATTCCGTCAACTCCAAACAAGAGCAAACACAGGAGAGCCGTACGCAGGCACGTGGCTGTAAAAACTGCCGAAAATCAAAGGCAAACAGAAGAGTCCTAGGAGCAGCTGGGAGAAAACCACTCAGGTGACATGCATGATGAAAGTGCTAAAATACTCTAATTTTCCATCTGCATTTAATCCCTGACACAATATTTTTCAAAGTGAAATAAAGGCCTTCCCGGATAAGCGGAACACCTTCAGTGAAGGAAGTTCAAAAGGTAGCTCTTCAGGCAGAAACGATCCCAAGGGAAACACGGAAATGAAAGAAGGAATGAAGAGGAATGGATATGTTAAATATGGGCGCAAATCGAATAAATATTCCTGCCCCAAGCAAAAATAATAATAATGTCCGTGTGCTTTGAATAGACTTTGAAATATAATGAATGACAAAAATGCAAAAGGCAGGAGGGTAAAGCCCTAGTGTCGCCCAGTGAACCGAGGAGACCCGGGGCCCTGGGGCTTTGTCCCAGCCAGTCCCAGAGGTGTCACTGAAGGTTCTTGGTCTTGTCTCGAGAAAGAATTTAAAGGACAGACTGGCAGCACGGCAGATGGGCAACACAAGCGGGAATGGTCGTGAAAGTGAAAACTGCACGCTCCAGATACAAGATGTGAGAGCAGGTGAGCTAGGGAAGGGGGGAGAGGGGGAGGGGGTGGGTTTCTATCTTCTGTCGGCAATTGTTAGCTAGGGGATGGAATAGTCTTGGGACAGGGGTTTCTTAAAAGCCGGGTTTCTTACTGTGACTTTGACTGGGTCCCCATGTAAGTGGGATCGTGTGGCATTTTCCCTTTCATGACTGGCTTATATCACGTAGCATAACATCTTCAGGGTTCCTCCCTGTTGTAACGTGTGTTCGAATTTTCTTCCCTTTTTAAGGCTGAAGGGTATTCCATTGTATGTATGGACCGCATTTTGTGTGTTTATTCCTCTGTTGACAGACACTTGGGTTGTTTCCACCTTTTGGTTTCAGTAAATAGTGCTGCTCTGAACATGGGTATACAGATACCTCCCTTCAAGTCTTTTGGGTGTATACCCAGAAGTAGAATTGCTGGGTTATATGATAATTTTATTTTTAGTTTTTTGAGGAACTGCCGTGCGGTTTTCCCGAGGGGCTGCACCCTTTTACATTCCCCAGAGCGCGCCAGAGTTCCGGTTTCTCCACATTCCCGACAACACTTGTTAGTTTGCCATTTTCATTTTTTTCAATAGTAACTATCCTAATAGATACGAGGTGGTACATCTATTATATTTGTGTGGTGGAAATACTATATCGTACATATATGAATACTCTGTCATATCCCAACTCTGTATTCCGTGGTATCTTATTGGTAGCTGAAAATTGACCACGGTGAGAGTATTTGCTCCACAGACACGGCCAAAGGCTACAAAGTCCGGATTTTATCCCCTGGAGTACTTGCTGTTAAACACTTACCAGCACACCATTGAAGTGGAGGCCTCGAAGAGAGGAGGAGAGGGAGAGGGGGAAAGGAAGGAAGGAAGGGAGGGAGGGAGGGAAGGAGGGAGGGAGGAAAGAGCATAACGAAGGCCAAGGAAGCAGAAAACAAGGTCAGGTGACCCCTCCCATTCCTTTTATGCGGGCGATTCTCTTCACCGCCTCTGCTGCTGTGACCTAGCTATCGTTTGCACTCCGCCGTCCACCCCCTCCGTTCCGTCGGCTGGATTTTACTGGGCTCTGCCACAGACCACTCGCAATGGCCTTTTGGCCTCGCAGGCAAGTGTCAAAGACTGAGTGAAAGAATAAATAAATCTATAAGGTTTGTAAGTCAGCAGCACAGTAAGTATCCATATTCAAGGAGACGAAGTATTTTGAGGACTTTGACGAAGTGGGCAGTAACTCATAGAGCCAGAACGAAACGCAAAACAGACACTAGCAGAGTATAACGTTTATAGAGATTTTTTAAAAGCAATGCAAACACAGTCACCTACGAGTTAGGTGAAATTGGGAGTTTGGAAGTTCAAAATTGCTTCCTGTTAGGTGCTCCTGGGTGGCGCAGTCGGTTAAGCTTGCTTCCGATTTCTGCTCAGGTCATGATCTCACAGTTCGCGATCTGAGCGCCACATCCGGCTCCGTGCTGACAGTTCAGAGCCTGGAGCCTGCTTCGGATTCTGTGTCTACCTCTCTCTCTGTCTCTCTCCTGCTCACACTCTGTCTCTCTCTCTCTCTCTCAAAAATAAATAAACATTTAAAAAAAAATCCTTTTTAATTACTTCCTGTTAAATGAAACCCCTACATGTTCTCCTACTGCAAGTGAAAGAAATTTAACATTGCGCTGAGATACATTAATTTTTATGGGGTAAAAAGGTAAGACGTCATTATGCTAAGTGTATTGGTCATACTTAGAACACTGTACTTAGTTTCTGGTCACTATTCTCTCGAAAGGATCTTGGAGGCGAAATTTGGACAGTTCCCAAAGAAGAACAGTAAGAATCACCAGTGACTTTAAAAACTTCGTGTATGAAGAGCCACAAGAATTGTTTTTATTGAAACTATCTTCAAGAAAATAAAGGTGTTGAAAAAATATTGTTGTTTTTGATATTTTCTGTGCAAAAGCAAGATTGACCAAAGAGGGGCGCCTGGGTGGCTCAGTCGGTTAAGCCTGACTTTGGCTTAGGTCGTGATCTCACAGTTTGTGAGTTTGAGCCCCGCTTCAGACTTTGTGCTGACGGCTCAGAGCCTGGAGCCTGCTTCAGATTCTGTGTCTCCCTCTCTCTCTGCCCCTCCTCTGCTTGCACTCTGTCTCTCTCTCTCTCTCTCAAAGATTAAAAAAAAAAAAAAAAAGATTGAACAAAGAGAATATGCTTAGATTTTTCTTTATAAATTGGTTGGCGGGGGCGCCTGACAGGCTCAGTTGGTGGAGCGTTGCCACCCTTGATCTCAGGGGTTGTGAGTTCGAGCTCCATACTGGGTATAGAGATTACTTTAAAAATCTTGGTAGTATCAGTAAAAGAGTACCCAGATATTAAAACCGGCTGGTGAGAGAGGCGGTCTCCATTGATAGAAACACCCAGGGAGAAGCAGGCAGTTCTGTGTTGAGCATGGCAGGCCCTTAGAAGGCAGGGCTTTCTCAGGCTCTGCAGCTACCAGCACATTCTCCTTCTCTACAGCTCGAGACGTGGAACCGAGAGTCCTTCAATGACACTATGGTTCCTGTCCCGTTGACTTCAGATTTGAGCTCCGGCATCTCAAACCGTGTTTCTGCCTTCACGACCCTCAAAACTTGTGGGCGATAAAGAGGCTTTCTGATTTCCGAAGGCACCCCCCCCCCAGGGAACTTGATCTCAAGTGTAAGAATCAAAAATACGCAACTCTTACTCCAGTTGCAATCAGCCCGTTTGATTTCATCTGTTTATTTCATCGTTTGCTTGTCGGTCGGTTTGCTTTTCTGAAATACCCCTGGGCCCTTGCTCTTCCTCCTCGGAGCACCGCCTCTCCCGCCTTGCCGTATCTTTCCTCCAGCCCCACGGGCCACGGGGGCCTCCTGGCTGAGGCGGAGCGCTGCGAAAGGAGCGCGTCGTGGGTTTCATCCTCCAGCTCCCGCAGCCCCCCCGCCCCCTCCCTTCGTGGGCTCCCCCGCGGCGACCCAGCCCCATAAACCGGAATTGTGTTTCGATTCCTCTGGGTAGCTCTGGAAGACAGCCTGGCCGAGGTGGAGACCCGGACACATTTCTCTTGCGTCTTTCTTTTTAAAGGAGGCGGTAGGAGGATGCTCCGGGAGAAAATGCTGCAGCCGAAGGGTGGCGCGCCGCGGCCCCCGGAGGAGGGACCTGCCGAGGGGAGGCCGGAGCAGGGGGGGTCCTCGTCGGCGCCCCGCAGCAGGTAAGAGACTCTGTTCCGAGACTGCCACCGTCAGGATGCAGTCGTCACCCTCACGGCCGGCCGGCCTCGGTCAGGGTCTGCCCCCAGGCTCTGTCGCTTGAGGGGCTTTCTCAGAAGACCTTCCTGAAACTTCTTTAGAGAAAAGCCTGGAAGGTTTTTATTATCAATTACTTTATGTTCTTCAGAGAAATTTGGTTTTATTCTAAATAGCGATGCATGCATCCACCAAATATATCACCTTCAGGGATGTTTGGGATTTCGTGGGATTCTTCCCGTGGCGTGAGTAGTGTCGCATCGACGGAGACACCTAAGAATCTCCTGTTGTGTCAGGAGAGTTCAGGACAATCGGATTGTCCCTGGTTTCTGGAATGGCAGTTTTGAAAAGCTCAATTCTTAAAATAAGCTTACGAAATGGCCACATGATGGCTGGTTGGCTTAGTTCATCAGCGTTTTTAATGGCCGTAAAATAGTATGGAGTTAACGCATCAGACATTTACCTGTGGACACCGCTGCTGACGCGCTACAGCTAACTAACTTGCTTCATGGCTGGAGCACAGCTTTACAGGCGATAGAATTCAGCCTCGTGCTCCATTGGGTACTGTCAATGTGTGCCACTTAAATTTCCCTGACCCAGAGAAGAACGTTCGAACTGAACTAACCTCAGAGTCAGTCAGTCTCAGCTCCTCATTTCACACCTGAGAACATTCAGGCCCAAAGATACGGTCACCTGATCAAAGGTGCACAATAGCCTTTCACAGAAAAAGCCTACACCTACTTTGTCAAATACATTTAAAAAAATTATATCCTCATGATTATTCTAAAAAAAAAGACTTTATTTTTAGAGCAGTTTTAAGTTCAGAGCGAAACGGAGTGGAAAGCACAGAGAGTTTCCACATATCCCCTGACCCTGCGCGCGCCCAGCCTCCACCCCCACTATCCACATCCTGCACGAGAGGAGTGTGTTCCTCACAATGAATGAACCTACACCCACACGCTGTTATCGTTCGGAGGCCGTGGTTTACATCAGATTGCTGTTTGCGGATTTTAACAAAAGCATAATGATATGTATCCACCTTTATAGAAACATATAGAATGACTATTCGTGCCCCTAAAAATGCTCCGTGCTCTGCCCGTTCACTCCTCCCTCCCCCCGAAGACCTAGAGAAGAAAAGCTGGTTCCGTTTTCAGAACCAGCTTTTCAGAACCTGGGGAAAGACACTTTTAGACGGAGGCTTGCAAACAGAAGAAGGCTTTGTTTTCCTTTCTTCGTTCCCTCTGCCACATTCAGGTCCCAAAACACATGCTGTGATTCCGCATAGGGGCTTTCGGGTGAGATTCTCCGAGTGCCTTCTGCCCAAGAACCATACCCATCAGCCCCCTCTTCCCTCACTTAGCCCTTCTCTCCCCCCACCCCACCCCCCCTAGGAAATGCCAGTCCTTGATCCAGGATCAGGC
>PITB01031818.1:0-16753 GCA_004024585.1 Paradoxurus hermaphroditus
TGGGGACCCAGCCTCGGGGCACGGGGGCCTCCGGTGGGCCGGCTGGGTGTGGGCCAGAGCTCGGGGAGGGTGCCCGGCGGTCCTCCGTCCCCGCCGGGGGCGGGGGGGCGCCTCCAGCAGGTGGGCGCCGGCATGCCCATCGCAGCGGCTAAGTACCCTCGGACACAGGTCCGTCGTCCCAAATCCAGCGCTCCGGGTCCGATTCCACCGCAGTCAGGCACGTCCGACCCGCCCAGTCTGTGGCCCGGCTCACGTGACCGCCGCCACAAGCGTGGTACCCTCGGGGTCGCTCGTTGCCCCCAGCCCTGTCGCCGTGATGAGCGTCCACCTTACACTTGTCGTTTCTCACGAACCGTGAGACCAGGACCCGAGCCGAAGTCGGACGCTCGACCAACTGAGCCACCCACGTGCCCCTCCCGTTCTCTTGACACTGTCTCTCGTGCAAGATTTTAACTTTAACAAAGTCCTGCTTACCCCTTATTTTTTGGATCGTGGCTTTGGTGCCGTGTCTAAGGCCTCCCCACGCCCACAGTCATGTAGGCTTTCTCCCGTGTGACCTTTTAGCGGTTTTGTGGTTTCGTATTTTACATTTAAGTCTGTGATCCATTTAGAATATATATTTGTAAGTTTATTTATTTTGAGAGAGAGAGAGAGAGAGAGAACGAGCGAGGGAGGGGCAGAGAGAGAGAGAGAATCCCAAGCAGCCTCCACACTATCAGCGCAGAGCCCAACGCAGGGCTCAAACCCACAAACCGTGAGATCACGGCCTGAGCCGAGATCAAGAGTCGGACGCCTAACCGACTGAGCCGAACAGGTGCCCCTTGAATAATTTTTTTTAAAGATAAAAGGTCTGTGTCTAGGCCGGCGTGCTCTCGCGAGGACGTCCGTGCGTTGGAAACACCGGGGCCGCCCCGTTGCACGGCCTCTGCGTGTTCCCTTCCATCCACGTGTCTGCTCTTTCGTGGAGACCACGTCGTCCCGACTGCGCGGCCCCACGGCAGGTCTAGAAGTTGATCCCCCCCTCGGGGTTGGGCTGGCTCTTCCGGGTCTCGTGCCTCCCAACTCTAGAATCATGTTGCCGGGGTCCGTGAGACGACGTGCTGGGATTTTGACTGGGGTGGTGGTGACACTGCAGGTCGGTTTGGGAAGAACTGACATCGCGACGATATTGAGTCCTCCTTCCCATGGACGCGGAACGTGTCTCCTTTTATTTAGTCTTTTGTTTGTCAGAGTTTGGGGGGCGGTTTCCTCGTGTAGATCTTGTACATATTTCGTTGGATTTCTACCTAAGGGCCACTTTTGTCTTTGGACGCTGATGTAATGGGATTCTGGCTTTTTTATTTCGAATTCTACTTGCTCCTTGCCGCTGTCTAGGAGAGCAATTGACTTTTCATGGCTTGTATCTTATAATTGTGCTATAATCACTTCTCAGCTCCAGGAGGGTTTTTTATGTTATTATTAATTCTTTTGAACGTTCTCTCCTTTACTGTCAGAGGATAATTTTGCTGGATCATCTTTTGCTAGAATTCCTTTGAAAAATTTCGACATGTTAAATACTTCACCGCACTCTCTCCTTGCTCGCGTGGTTATTAACGAGACGTTCACAGTCATTTGAATCTTTGTTCCTCTATTGATACGCTGTTTTATCCCTCTGGTTTCTTTCAAGAATTGTTCTGGGCCTTTGGATTTCTGCGGTTGGAACGTGATAGGGTTAGGGGTGCGTACGCCCTGATTCATAGGGGCGATTCATCCTGACTGGTGATCTCTGAGCTATTTGCAAGTGGGTGGCGTCTCTCATTGATTTTGAGTTATGAGTTCAAACATTTCTCTGCCCTATTCTCTCCTCTCTCTCTAATATCGCATCTTAGATGTTCTGTTCTTTTTACGTTAATTTTTTCTCTTCGCTTTCATTTTGGGAGGTCGGTACTGCCCAGTCTCCACGTTCGGTCCTTCCCTAGACTCCGCGGCATCTCCTGACGAGCCCGTGGAAGGCAATCTTCGTTTTCTTCCTGTGGTTTTCACTTCCAGAACCTCCTTTCCATCGGTTCTTAGTGTCCCCCGCTCTCTGTTGACATTATCCATCTGCTTCTACAGGGTGTCGACTGTTCCCATCAGCGCCCTCAGCCTATCGGTCATAGTAAATTCCCTGGCAGGTGAGTCTGACATCTGTGACCGCCCCCCCCTCCCCCCGAGTCTTGCTCAGACGGTCGCTTCGTCTGTTCAGGCTGTGCCTTTTCTTGCTTCTGGCCCAAGGCGACTGCTCTGCTCTTTTCTCTCAGACCTGGCCTGCCAGCCCACGCTGCCCTGAGACCTGCCGGCCCAGATCCCTGGCCCAACACAGCGCCGACAAGATGTCTTTTGTTTTCTTTCCTAGTAAATCTGAAAAAAATCAAACAACTGAAAAACTCCAGCCCCTTCGGTCTTAAGGAGAATGAGTTTGATGTTTCTTTCGTCTGCAGCAAATTCAAAGGGCCTGCGGTCGGTGTGCAGACCCGCAGAACACGAACTGTGCGCCGGGCACCCGCCTCCGTAACCCCCCCCCTCCCACGGTGATCCCGGGAAGCAAGTATCATAGTCGCTCCCTTTCTCCCAAACCAGAGCTCGGCAGGGGCCGTGCTGTCGGTCTTGCACAGTGCGGGCGCCGGAAACCCGCGCCCTCACCTGTGGGCGAGGGAGGAAGCTCGGGCCCATCCGAATCGTCGCCTCACCCTCAACCTCACGCCTCATCACGGCTCTGGCCACCAAGCGGGGACCCTGGGGGCGGGGGTTCTCCGACCATCTCCCGAAACCACGCGGCGGCTGACTCAGCTCTGGGACGGGCGCTGCAGGAGGAACCATCCTTCCACTTAATTCCCCAAGCCTGGTTTTGTGCGTGGACGTGCTCGACGCACATTAATATTCAAAACCTGTGCCTTAACCTCTGTTGAGAAGAACGAAGTAAGCGTGATGACAATACTGGCCGTCGCCGGGAGGCGGGACGCTCAGGACCAGCCGGCCGTGCGTTAACCGGATGCCACCGCACTGACGTCCGAGCCCCTCTCCCCGAGGTCAGGGGCGGTCCACACTCGAGCCCCCAGGTACGTCCCCAGCCCTGTCCTCCTTCGTTCCGTAGAAGCGACCTCAAAACAAACTAAGGGAGGAGAAAGGACCGTGAAGTCATGAGACACCCTTAGACGTTGGGGGAGGGGCCGCGCTGGGGAAATAACACCGGAAGCCGGGATTTCGGGAGTTTGGGGTTTTGGCACCTGTGCGGCCCCTCCCCCGGCCCGAGGTGCCCCAGGACAGCAGGCCTGCACCCTTCGCTTATGAGGGGGCTTGAATGAGATCATTCCGGAAAATCCCGACGCCTGGGTCAGCTCGGCCGGCCGGAACAAAGTACCACGCACCGGGGACTCGTGCCTTCTGTCTGTCACGGTTCTCGGGGGCGGGGGGGAAGTCCCGGGTCAAGGGGTCAGCTAATTAGCTTTCTGCCGACGTTCCTCTTCCTGGCTTGTGGACAGTCACCTTCTGGCTTTGACATCACATGGCCTTTCTCTGATCACACTCAGGGGAGAGAGACAGGCAGACGGAGACACAGAGAGAGACGGAGACTCGGGGGGCAGGATCTCGCGTCTCTCTAAGGACACTCACCCTGGTGATCAGAGCCCCGCCCTACAAGCTCGTTTACCCTTATTTACTTCCTTGCCCCCAAAAACAGCCACCCTGGGGGCAGGGCTTCAACCCAGGGATCCGGGGGACACAGCCTCCTGTCAGTAACGTAACAGACAGTCAGGGCACGGTGGCTCTCCAGCCCTGATCACCGGCGTGCCGGGAGCTGGAAGGGGTCTTGTCCTGCAGGGGTCAAGGTTTAAGGCAGCACCAGGAGAACAGGCTTTGAAATCAGAATCTTCCTCTCCCACCTTGATTTGGGGAAAGTCACGTAACCTCCCTGCCTCAGTTTCCCTGTCTTTAAAGCAGAGGTTAAACCATCTCCGGGCCACGGGGGCCTCTGCGGCCAGGCCATGTGCTCAGTGGGCGTCCTGAGCCCCAGGGATAGTGTGGGACGGCGGTGGTGGGGCCCACAGGGAGGTGTGGGGTCTGGGGGCTCTCACTTTAGCCATCCAGTGGGACCCCCGGTGGGGGGACCTGACTGCCTTTCATCCCTTTGTGTTGACAGTTTCTGGAAAGACACTCCCCTTCTAATCTGTGTCCTGCCCCGCTGCAGACGAATTACAGCAGGAATAAAAAATATTTTAAAAAGAAAAAAAAAGAGAACGAGAAGACAAGCCACAGACTGGGACAAAAGACTTGCTAAAGACGCATCCAATGAAGGACTGTTGTCCAACATACATGAGAGCTCTTAAAACTCTCTTCTTTTAACATTTTTAAATGTTTATTTATTTTTGAGAGAGAGAGAGAGAGACAGAGCATGAGTGGGGAGGGGCAGAGAGAGAGAGGGAGAAACAGAATCCGAAGCAGGCTCCAGGCTCCGAGCTGTCAGCACAGAGCCCAAGGTGGGGCTTGAACTCACAAACCGCGAGATCATGACCGAGCTGAAGTTGGATGCTTAACCGACTGAGCCCCCCAGGCGCCCCAAAGAACTCTTAAAACTCGTAAAACAGCAATAAGAAAACAAAGACCTGGATTCAAACACGGGCCAAAGACCTTAACAGTCACCTCGCCGAAGAAGAGACTCAAATGGCAAATAAACCCATGAGAAGACGCTCCCCATCCTACACGGTCAGGGAAACGCAAGTCCCAGCTACAAGGTACCATCGCGTGCCCGTTTGAATGGCTCAAACTCTACAACAGTGACGACGCCAAACGCTGGCGGGGCTGGGGGGCCTGGGAACTCTCATTCACTGAGGGCATGAATGCAGAACGAGGCAGCCGCTCCGGAAGACGGTTGGGCGGTTTCTTGCAAAGCCAACGCGATTTTACCATAGGATCCAGCGGTTCTGTTCCAGGGCGTTTATTTACCCAAAGGCGTTAAAAACCTCCATCTACACCAAAGCGGGCACCTGGATGTTGTAGATTTAGCCACAATTGCCCAAACCTGGAAGCAGCCAGGAGCGCCTCCAGCGGGCGGATGGATAAGCCGTGCTCCGTCCAGACGGTGGAGTAGGACTCAGCACGGAAAAGAAACGACCCATCAAGCCGTGAGAAGACTTGGAGGAAACATGAATGAACCCAACCGAGTAAATGAAGCCAATGAGCGAAGGCCGCACCCCATAGCATTCCACCTCTAAGATGGTCTGGAAAAGGCGGAACTGTGGAGACACTCACAAGGTCAGTGGTTGGCAGGGGTGGGGTAGGGAGGAGAGGCGAGCGGTGGAGCAGGGGGGTTTTAGGGCAGCGAACGTACCCCGTCTGACGGATATATGTCATCATACTCTTGTCCACACTCAAAGAATGTACACGCCAAGAGGAACCCCCCACAGTAAACTGGATTTTGAGTCGATTCCATGTCTATAGGGCTTCATTGCTGGTAGCAAAGGCACCTTCTGGCGAGTGGTGTCGACACTCATGCACGCGTGGGAAATCCCTGCACTTTCAATTTTGTTGTAGACTTAAGACCGCTCCACGAAATAAGAATTCAAAAAGAAGAAGAAAAATTGTTTACTGGGGGAAAAGAAGTGAAGAAGAAGCAAAGATTTTCTCAGGGGGGAGAAATCCAGGGGAATGTATCATCAGCAGACCTGTCCCACGAGAAGTGTTTTCGGAAGTTCTTTAGGCAAAAAGAAAATGACGTTGGTCAGAAACTTGAATCTACACGGAGAAAAGAAGAGCCGAGGGGAAGGAGTAGGTGAAAATATAATTAGGTATTTTTTTTGTTTTTAATTGTTTTCAAAGATAACTGTTTAAAGTAATAATACAAGGTGTCTAGACTGGACACAAAGTACTAGAGTACATTTGAAGATGAACTTAGATTAGCTTAAAATTAATATTATAGGAGCACCTGGGTGGCTCAGTTGCTTGAGCATCTGACTTCGGCTCAGGTCATGATCTCACGGTTAGTGAGTCCCTACATCGGCTCTGTGCTGGGAGCCCGGAGCCTGCTTCGGATTCTGTGTCTCCCTCTCTCTCTGCCCCTCCCCTGCTCACACTCTGTCTCTCTCTCAAAAAAAAAAAAAAAACCTCAAAAAATTTTAAATTAATATTATAGATTCTATGGCAACTGCAAAAAAAATTTATAAAAGAAGTACAGTTGAAAAAACCAGAAAATGCAGAAAGGAAAGGGGAAAAACAAAAAACAAATCCAACAAATACAAACATAATAGATACAGATCCAAATATATCAATAATCGCTTAAACGTGAATGGTTAAACTACACCAATTAAAAGAGCTCGCACCTGGGTGGCTCAGTCGGTTAAGCGTCCGACTTCGGCTCAGGTCATGACCTCACGATTCATGGGTTTGAGCCCCGCGTCGGGCTCTGTGCTGACAGCTCGGAGCCTGGAGCCTGCTACGGATTCTGTGTCTCCCTCTTTCTCTGCCCCTCCCCTGCTCACGCTCTCTCTCTCAAAAATAAGCATTAAAAAATATTAAAAAAATAAATAAAAGATTGTCCGGAGTAGATAAAAAAAAAAAAAACCCAAATAAACAACAAGACACAATTATATGTGGTCCACAAGAAATACCTTTTGAATATAAAGATTCAGATACGAAAACAGCAAAGTGATAGAGAAAGAAATACCACAATGACACCAGCCAGGAGAAAGCTGAAGTAGCTCTCCTACTTTCTGACACGGCAGACTTCAGAACGCGGATATTGATCAGGGATCAAGAGGGGCACTGAATGATGACAAGGGGATCGATTTCCCCAGAAACATCCCAATCCTACTTGTGTATATACCTAACGAAAGAGCTGTAAAAGTAAGATAAAACCCGATAGCACGAAAAGAGAAAATAGGCAGATATACTCTTCTAGGTGGAGCCTGGAATGCCCTCCTGTCAGTAACTGATAGATTCAGCAGGAAGAAAATCAGTAAGGACAGTGATGTTCTGAATAGGACTGTCAATCAACTCGATGACGTAGAAACGTATGGAATATTCCATTCGGCAACAGCAGAATACATGTTTACATGGAACAGTCACCAAGGTAGACAGTATTCTGGGGTATAAAACACACGTTAACATATTTATAAAAAGAGAAGTCATATCAAGTGTGCTGTCAGACCACAGTGGTAGTAATATAGCCACCAATAACAAAAGGATGGCTGGAAAACTCTCGAATATTTGGCAATTAAACAACGCTCCTGTAAATAATCTGTAGGTCAAAATAAGCATCAATAGATATTTAAAATATTGTGAACTAAGTGAAACCGAAAAAGGAATTTGTCAAAAAATTTTGGAAACACAAAGACAGTGCTTAGAGGAAAATTAAATGCATCTATTAAAAGGAAGAAAGATTAAAAACCAATAATCTTGGTGTCTACCTGAAGAAACTAGTGGAAAAAGAGCAAAATAAGCCTATAGAAGTCTTATTACCAAACTCTAATAGACATTAGAGCAGAAGTCAGTGAAATTAAAAATAGGAAAATAATAGAGAAAACTCAATGAAACAAAAATCTGGTTCTTTGTAGATATCAGTAAAACCGATAACCCCCTAGCCAGGCTAACCAAGGAAAAGAGAGAAGACTAAATTGCTAGTATCGGCAGTGAAAAGGGAATCATTACTCTTGATCTCACAGATATGAAAAAATAATCAAGGAATACTGTAAATAACTCTGTTCCCCTGAACTCATGGCTGAGATGAAATGGGCTGTTTCCTTGAAAGACACAAGCTACCAAAAGTCACACAAGGGGAATTAAATCACCTGAACAGACTTGTATCTATTATGGAAATAGAATCAATATTTTAACACCTTTCAAAGAAAGCACAAAGCCCAGATAATTTTATTGGCAAATGCCACAAAACAGCTAAGGGAGATAATAATGTCAATTCTCCACAAGTTTTTCCAGGAAAGAAAAGCACTTCCCAACACTTCCTAACTCATTCTATGAGGACAGCATTATCTTGATGCCCAAACCAGATAAAATCATTGCAAGAAAACTAGAAACCAGTATCTCTCATAAACATAGGCACAGAAATCCTTTAAAAAATATTAGCAGACTGAATCCATCAAATGGTAGAAAGGATAATAGTCCCAGATAAGTGAGATTAATTTTAGGGATGGAAGGCCATTTCAATACCCATAAATCAGTCAGTGCAATCTATCATGTTAACAGATTGAATGAAAAAAACATATGCTCACATTAATAGATGCTGAAAAACCATTCGACAAAAATCAGCTCTCATTCATAATAAAAAGTCTCCAAAAAACAAACAAAACAAAACAAAACAAAACACACAACGAGAATAGTGGAGAACTTCCTTAACCTCACAAAGAAAATGTATGGGAAAAAACCTACACTAATCACACCAGTATCACTTTTAACAACGTGAGCCTGAATTCCTTCCCCATAAAACTGGGAAAAAAGCAAGGATGTTCTCTCTTACCACCCCTATTCAACGTCGTACTGGGAGTTCTACCTCATGAATAAGACAAGAAGAAGAAATAAAAATGTATACAGATTGGAAAGAAAAAAAATAAGACTTTATATTGTCAGATGATATGATTGTCTATGTAGAAAACCCAAAGAATCTACAAAAAGAATTCCCAGAACCGATAAGCAAAATTGCAGGATATGATGTCAATTTATTTCTTTTATAACAACAATAAGGTTGGAATTTGACATATAAAAAATAATATCATTTAAGGGTGCCTGAGTGGCTTGGTCAGTTAAATGTCTGACACCTAATTTTGGCTCAGATCATGATCTCACAGTTTGTGAGATCTGGCCCCATGTTGGGCTCCACACAGACCGCTTGGAGCCTGCTTGGAATTCTCTCTCACCTTCTCTCTGCCCCTCCCCCACTCCTGCTCACTCTCTGTCTCTTTCGCTCTCAAAATAAATAAATAAACATTAAGAAATACTGTCATTTAAAACAGCACCCCCAAATCAACTACTTGGATATAAATCTAACAGACTGTTTAGATTCTGCTTGTAGAAAACTACAAGACGATGGTAGAGAAATAAATAAATGGAGAGATATTTTGTGTTAATGGATTGAAAGGCTTAATACCATTAAGACAGTGACCCTTTTTAGCTTGATCTGCAGATTCACTGCAGTCCCAATCAAAATCCTGGCAAATGATTCCGTAAAGGTCAACAAACCAGTTCAAAAATTTATATGGAAAGACAAAGAGCTTGGAATCACGAACACAAGTCTGAAGAAGAGCAACATGAGGGGACTCATACTAAGTAAAAGGGATAGAAAGGAAGACAGGATGGATTTGGTGAAAGAATAAATACATAGGTCAAGGAAACGAAACTAAGAGGACGTAAACAGACCCGGTCCACTGATTTTTGACAACGGCACAAAGGCAGCTCAGGGAGAAAGGCTAGTCTTTTCAGCAAGTTGTCGTGAGGCAGTTAGATATCCGCAGGAAAAAAAATCCAGATACAAATTCTTTTTTTTTTTTAATGTTTATTTTTGAGAGAGAGACAGAGCACGAGCAGGGTGGGGCAGAGAGAGAGGGAAGCACAGAATCCGAAGCGGGGTCCAGGCTCTGAACTGTCAGCACAGAGCCCAATGAGGGGCTCAAACTCATGAACCGTGAGATCATGACCTGAGCTGAAGTCGGACGCTTAACCGACTGAGTCCCCCAGGGGCCCCCCAGATGCAAATTCTTATGCAAAATTAACTCAAAACGGGTTATGACCCAAATATAAAATATGCTATGAAACTTCTGGAACAATGGACAGGTAAAATCTACATGATCTTAGATTTGGAGATGAATTTCAAGATGTAGCACCATGGGAGAAAAAAATAAGTTGAATTTTCTTAAAATTAAAAATTCTTGCTCTGCGGAAGAATGAAAATACAAGCCACAGATCGGAGGAAAATATTTGCAAAACACATATCTGATAAAGGACTTGTATCCAAAATATACATAGAATTTAAAAAATATACCGATAAGGAAAAAAAAAAGATAACCTTACTCAAAAATGGGCGAAAGGTCTGATAAGGCATCTCATCAAAAAAGATCTGTAGATGGCAAGTGAACTCTGTCAGCGCAAGTTGCCCTAACAAAATACTGGAGGTGGGAGGCTTCAACAACAGGTGATTATTTCTCGCAGCTCTGGAGCCTGGAAGTTCAAGGTCAGGGTGTCAGCAGGGTTGGGTTCTGGCGAGACCTATGTTCCAGGCTCGTAGGTGGCCACCTTCTAGCTGTGTCCTTCTCTGGCCTTTCCTCTGTGCAGAGAGAGTAAGATCTCTCTCTCTACCTCTTCTGTAAGGGCACTAATCCCGTCATGAGGGCAACACCCTCCTGACCTTACCTGACTCCAATGCAATGGGGGTAGGGCTTCAACTCATGAAATGCTATAAACACACACATTCGGTCCACATCCAAGCACATGAAAAGATGCTCACTGTCGCTCTTCAGTTGGGAGATGCAGATGAAAACGATGACATACCACTTCCCGCCTTTCGGAATGGCTAAATCCAGAGCACCGACAATGTCCGAATACTGGTGAGGATACGGGAAGGGAGGAAGTCTCGTTCTTTGCCGGAGGGAATGCAAATGGTACAGACATGTCGGGGGACAGCTTGGCAGTTGCTCACACAGCTCAACACGGACTTCCCATGCAGTCCTGCAGTCCTGCCTCTCACATTTACCCAAATGATCAAGAAAGTTATGTCTCCACACAAAAAAACCTGCACGTGGATATTTATAGCAGCTCCGTTCATAATCGTGAAAAACCTGGACGCAGCCGAGACGTGTCTCAATAGGTGGTCGATAAGCAAGCTGGGACACATCAGTACAAAAGAATACTTTCCAGCACTGAAAAGGAATAACCTGTCAAGCCATGAACAGACGCAGAGGGATTTTAAGTGCATATTGGTGAGTGAAAGACGAAACTCCGAAGATGGAAGAAACACCTTCTGCACCACAAAGGAAACCATCAACAAAGTGAAAGACAACCTCCGACTTAGGAGAAAATGTTTGCAAACCGTCTGCCTGGTAAGAAGTTGATATTCCAAATATATTAAAAAAACTTCTACTATTTGATAACCGAAAACCCCAAATAACCTGATTAAACAATGAGCAAAGGACTTGAACACGCATCTCTCCGAAGAAGACATGCAGGTGGGCAACAGGCACGTATGACATCGCTAATTATCAGGGAAACGCAAATCAAAAGCACAAGGAGATACCACCTCACACCTGGTGGGACGGCCGTTACGAAAAGGTAAGTGTTGGTGAGGACGTGGGGAAATTGGGACCCTCGCATGCAAACGGAAGCAGCCCTGGTGGAACACAGGATGGAGGTTCCTCGAGGAATTAAAAACAAAATTGCTGTATGATCCAGCAATCCCGCTTCTGGGCACTTGTCCCAAAAAATTAAAATCAGGATCTTGGAGAGACATTCTCATTCCCATGTTCAAAGCAGCCTGATTACAGCAGCCGAGGTGCAGAAACAGCCTGGACATCCATCGACGGACGGGTGAATTTAAAAAAGTGGATGGGGTGCCTGAGTGGCTCAGTCGGTTAAGCAACTGACTTCGCTCAGGTCATGATCTCGCAGTTCATGAGTTCGAGCCCCGCGTCGGGCTCTGTGCTGACGGCTCGGAGCCTGGAGCCTGCTTCAGATTCCGTGTCTCCCTGTCTCTCTCTGCCCCTCCCCTGCTTGCGCTCTGCCCTCTGTCTCTCCCTCTCTAAAAGAAATAAGCATTAAAAAAAAAGTAGTTGACACACACAGTGGAATATTACTGAACCTAAGAAAGGAAACCCTGAGGTTTGCCACCGCGGATGAGCTTTCAGAACACGCGAAAGCAAAATAAGCCAGTCACCGAAGGACAAATACCGCACTGTTCTGCTTCCTTGGGTTATCTAGAAGAGTCAAACTCCTAGGGACAGAGAGCGGGTGGGTGTCACGAGGGGCAGGGGGAGGGGCGAGGGGGGCTGTGGCTCAGGGGACCTCCGGTTCCCGGGACACGTGATGGAGACCGGCCCTACAAAACCAAGCCTGGGGACGGCGCCGTATCGTGTGCATCGAGTCTTGCTAAGAGGACAGACCCCGTGCCGCCTGTTCCAGAGAAAGAAGGGAGAAAATCCCCAGGACACGCGGACGCGGCGGAGTTTTGTGAGGAATC
Organism: Paradoxurus hermaphroditus; assembly: GCA_004024585.1. Lineage (NCBI taxonomy): Eukaryota > Metazoa > Chordata > Mammalia > Carnivora > Viverridae > Paradoxurus > Paradoxurus hermaphroditus. The sequence goes on from PITB01031818.1 coordinate 12,188, forward strand.
CTTAAATCCCCTGCGACTCGTTTCTCCCTTCTCGACCCCGCCACAGAGTGGATGGCTGGAGACGCGGACCCCGCGCCACCCCATGCGTCCCGGGTGGCGTGAGGACATTTAAGACGAGCGTGGCACCAGTCCAGCGTCGTCCTGAATGGCCTGGTCGGAGGGCTTCTGTCCGTCCGGGGTGCCGGTTGGGCAGAGGCCAGTTCCCAGGGCGGCTGTGGTTCTTTGTGCCGGCGACCGTGGCTCCCAGCCAGCCACGGCATTCCAGAAGCATCGTCTCCACATGCAGATGGAGGGCGAGTTGGGGGAGGGGCCCCCAGGCAGCCTGAGGATGGTAAGGAGGCCCCGGCTCCCTGGGGGAGGGGTGTCCTCAGCTCCATGTCCAGGCTCCTTCGGGCGCCCCGGCGTGGAGAGGGGGCCACGGTCAGGCGGCGGCCGGCGAGAGCGGCTGGGCCTCCAGAAGGCCGGGCCGGCGAGTCCGGGTTGCCCCTCAACAAGAGGATCGTAACGGGGGGCGCTGCGTCCCAGCCAGCCCCTCCCGGGAGCCCGTCACTGCCCACGGTGTGGGGCGCACGAAGCCCGCACAGCACGCCCGACTTTGGACAATACGCAAAGTCAAAAGTGCAGCCCCATTTGAGTGGCTGCCGTTTTCAGGACAACCTCTCGCACACAGTGTCTGAGGCTCTCCCGATACACCTTCGGAGTGTGCAGAGCCCTCTCACGGAATCCCAAGGCTCAGAACATTCCGGAACATGCACAGGGTCTCAGGGCCCTCCCTGGGATGTCAGCCTCCTTCCGCCGTTCCTGACCCAGCCGGTGGGTGCGACTCTGCCCCCGCAGGGGACGTGCGGCCTTGTCTGAAGACGCCGCTGACCGTCACGCGTGGGAGGCGCTGCTGGCGCTGAGTGGGTCCGGGAGGCCGCCGAGGATGGCGCCCGCCACAGGGAACGGCCGGGTTCCAGATGGCCGAGAAGCCACCTTGCGGCCCGAGGGCTGACGAGCAGCGGCCGGGAGGGAAAAGGGACGGCAAACTCTTTCTGAGATCGGGCTGGTTCCGGGCAGCTCTGTTGGCTGTCACCCGGCCACACGGGCCCGAGAGCCTCGGAGCAGGTGTTTCGGACGTTGCCCGAGAGGCGGAGACCAGCGGCCTCGAGGGAGCGGTTGTGGGGAGCGGAGGGGAGTCCTCCTCCCCCGGCTTCTGTGTTTCTCGCGGGCGAGTCCGTGCGTCCGGGTCCTGACGCCTGGCACCTGTAGACGTGGCCTTATTTGGGAAAAGCGTCTTTGCGGCGTCCTCGAGGTGAGGATCGGCTATGACACGATCTCGCGTCACCCGGCTGGGCCCTAAATCCAAGGCCCGGTGTCTTTGCAAGAGACGGAAGAGGAAAAATCAGACACAAAGCAGGGGCCACGTGACCACGGAGGCAGAGACCGAGGGACGTGGCCACAAGCCCAGGGAGGCCTGGAGCCCCGGAAGCTGGACGAGGCAAGAAGGACCCCCCTCCCACAGCGCCTCCGGGGGGAGCGCCCTGCCCGGCCCTGGATCCCAGACTTCCAGCCCCGGGCTGGGAGGGAGCGGCATCCCCACTCCACAGATGGGGAGACTGAGGCCTGGGAGCCAGTCCTTGGGGCACTTCGTGCTGCAGGAACTGGAACCCCGACTCAGAGAGCTTCAAAGCAAGCGGCTCCCGTGGCTGGAAGCACAGCAGAGCCCTGGACCCCCCCACCCGCCCTGCCCCTCTGTTCGGCCTGGTCCCGGAGCTGTGACCTCCCCCCGGGACGGGTCTCTGAGCCTCAGGTCTTCTATCCGGATCCGGCGGCGGCGGCGGGCGTCCCCGTCTTGAAATCCGTCACCATTCGTCTTTGAGCCGTGTCTGCAGCCGACGTCCGCGGAGACGGCAGAGGGCAGGCGTCACGACAGAGCCGTGGGCAGGGGGACGGCCACCATCCGCGTCACCCCTTCCCGCACAGCCCTTGTGAGGCCCCGAGCGGCGCCCGGGCGTGAAGCTGGAGTCACCTCGAGTGTCCCGTCCACAGACCGGCAAGCGCGGCACCGCCCCGAGAGGCCACGCCTCCCGTTTGAGCCGAAACTGCTTCCCATGCGGAAGAGGTGGCCTCCTAACACCGGTGACCCGGGAATCCGTGGGATTCTCCTGTGGCCGCCGTAACGATCCCCACAGCCTGGGGACCTCACTCAGCAGAGGCTCGCTGTTCCCAGGTCCTGGGGGCCGGAGCCCGAGGTCCAGGCAGGGGCAGGGCCGGGGCCCCCGAGGCCTCTCTCCCTGTGTGGGGACGGCCGCCCTCTCCCTGTGTCCTCACAGAGTCATCCTTCCGTGTGTGTGTGTGTCCTGATCCCCTCTGCTTACCAGGACTCTGACACACGGGATCAGGGCCCACCCGGCGACCTCATGTCCCCTTAACCACCCCTTTAAGGCTGTGATCCCCGCTCACACTGGGGAGTAGGGCTTTGACCCACGAATTTAGGGGCCACAGCTCAGTCCACGGCCCCCTGTCCTACATCCCCTGCTCACAGGACCTCCCTGCGTTAGTTAGCGATGGATGCCAGAGACGCGGAAGGCGAAGGAGAGACCAGGCTTCCAATCCTCTTCGCTCCCGGGTCAGCTGCGGGCAGAGTGTCGCAGGATGTGCGCAGAGCAAGGAGTGAAATAAAAACGGTTGGGTTCATTGTCTTTTGTAAGAACAAAATACAGATGCAGCGCAAGCTACAAAATACAAACTGGGAACTCTGTGACTCTGTGCTTAAGTTAAACGCTCTTATATTTGCGTTTAAATTTTTTTTAAACGTTTTTATTTTATTTTTGAGAGACATAGAGACAAAGCGTGAGCAGGGGAAAGGCAGAGAGAGAGGGAGACACAGAATCCGAAGCAGGCTCCAGGCTCTGAGCCGTAAGCACAGAGACGGATGCAGGGCTTGAACCCACGAACCACGAGATCATGACCTGAGCCAAAGTTGGCCGCTTAACGGACTGAGCCACCCAGGCGCCCCTTATATTTGCATTTAAAACTGGCATCATGCGGGGGCAACTGGGGGCTCAGTCGGTTAAGCTGCTGACTTCGGCTCTGGTCATGATCTCACGGTCTGTGAGTTCGAACCCCACCTTGGGCTCTGTGCTGATGGCTCAGAGCCTGGAGCCTGCTTCGGATTCTGTCTCTGTCTCTCTTCCCCTCCCCTGCTCACACTCTGTGTCTCTCAAAAAGAAATAAACATTTAAAAAAATTTTTTAAATCTGGCATGCCATGTAAAAAAGATGAATGTTAAAATCCATGTCAAAAGTTTAAATGTAAACTTTTTTTTTTTTTTCTTCTTACAACAGTCTTAAATTGTGATTTAAAAAATACTGTCAAGGGGCGCCTGGGTGGCTCAGTCGGTTAAGCGTCCGACTTCGGCTCAGGTCATGATCTCACAGTCTGTGAGTTTGAGCCCCGCGTCGGGCTCTGTGCTGACAGCTCAGAGCCTGGAGCCTGCTTCAGATTCTGTATCTCCTCTCTCTCTGCCCTTCCCCTGCTTACTCTCTGTCTCTCAAAAATAAACAAAAATATTAAAAAAAATTTTTTTAAAAAATACCGTCGAGAGATAAGTCAGGGCACTTGGGTGACTCAGTCGGTTAAGTGGCCGACTTCGGCTCAGGTCATGATCTCGTGGTTGGCGGGTTCAGGCCCCACGTCGGGCTCTGTGCTGATGGCTCAGAACCTGGAGCCTGCTTCGGATTCTGTGTCTCCCTCTCTCTGCCCCTCCCCCACTCATGCTCTGTCTCTATGTCTCAAAAATAAATAAACGTTAAAAAAATGTTAAAAAAAAAAGAGACAAGTCAAGAGCAAGACTGTGGAAATAAGGGGAAACCTGGTGTTTTAGCGCCTTAGTGGTACTTTACTCCTGCATTTGAACAAATGCCCCTGCATTTCCTCATCTTGGGCCGGGCAGGGTCCTGTAGCCAGCCCTCCGGCGTGCAGACGGGCCGGCTCGGGGTCACCGAGCAAAGTCCCCGACTCCGTCCTGATTGGGCCATCCCCACGCCGACCGCCACGGCAGAGGAGACACGCCGTGCTGCTGGCCTTCGGTCTGGTGGCGTGCCCGCTGCTGCCCGATCGCGGTGACGATCCCCAGGGCCACCTGGGGAAACCGTGGTCCGAGTTAGGAAGTGGGGAGCAGACGCTGGATGGGCCGCCGGTGACCGTCTACCGCGATCACTCTCCTAGGACCTTGGGGCCGCCATGGAGAGTCTACACAGCTTCCTTCACTGTACGTCCAATCGCGTGTGCCCGTCCCTCCCCCAGTGAGAGCTGCGTGAGGGCGGGTCGTGCTCGCCCGAAGCCCGCCGTCCCCGCAGGGCAGAGAGTGATGTCTGCCGAACAGGAAGTGTCCCCGATGGCTTCTGGAAGGTGCAGTGGACGGCAGGTTAAGACGCTCACTCAAGGTCACACTAAAACCCGGGGCTCCCTCCCCTCGTGGGTCAAAGGTCAGGAAGCACCTTCCAGATCGGAGCTGCGGGGGGGCCTGACGCCCACCGGCCCCACAGCCTCGCCGTGGCGGACCTGCGACCCGGAGCAATG